>JAYMFT010352894.1:0-22925 GCA_038088735.1 Panulirus argus
AACTGGGTACCTGGCTTATTACCGTATGATTGAAACATATATATATATATATATATATATATATATATATTGATCACACTAGTCCGTGATGATAACTATGAAAGAGAAATCGCACTTCAGTAGGAGTTCAAATAAATTTATTTAACGTAATTTTTCAATACATGTGGCACGACATGTTTCATGGAGACAGTCCACCTCATCAGGTGCTAATAATTAATAATTACATAACTTTATTAATTACTGGCACCTGATGAGGTGGATTGTCTCCACGAAACATGTCGTGCCACATATACTGAAAAATTACATGTTAAATAAGTCTATTTGAACTCCTACTGAAGTGCGATTTCACCTTCATATATATATATATATATATATATATATATATCGTAAACGAGTTGGCCTTGATTAGGGCATTCAGTCGCCCATGCAGTCTCGCCTAACAGTAAAAATTATAAGTTAAAACAGGCGACTTTCCGACATTGCATCTAATGAAGTGTCAAGTATAGCTTCCCAGGTTTCAAGTTTCTTGGATAATCACTCCAAGAAGCGAGTGCAAACAAATCCTCCTCCAGTCTAACGAAGATTAAAAAGATATACATACACTCAAGGCAATTTTAATTAGTGCAAAAAAATTTAATTACTCGCGTACAAGGAAGTCCTGGTGTCGCGCAGCGTAATCAAGCAAAGTCTGGGTTAATCTTTAATTTATAATGAGTGTCATGTGGGTCGGGAGCACTCCCCGATTTCGGCAGTCTCAAGAACATACGAGTCGAGTTGACTCGCCCCGATTTCAGGTTTGGGTTAGGTTTCAGATTTTTGGTTAGGTTTCAGGCTTAGGCTTTAGACTTCCAGGTTAGGTGTTAGGTTTTAAGCGAGGTCGTTTTAAGGTCAGGCATGGGTAATTAGGGGGAAAAAAAAGAATTAAGCACAGAGCTTCTCCAGCCAAACGACTGAATGGAATATACAAAAGAAATCGTGAGATTACGGTTGAATTCGGCTTTCACGGTCCCCGACACTTACAGAAATCCGCAACCACTCCCGGTTCCGGAGTTTTCTTTTATCCTCTCTGAGGTTCATCTAAAACTGCTGTGGTATGCTACGAGAGCATTTCAGCCTAAGAGATTTCAAGGCATAAGGTTTGACGACAGACAAAAGTGTCAAGTAACTTGTCGCAATATTCAAAACCAACAATCTAATCCCAGAATAAGCCAGAATAGTATAAAGCAAGAGTCCAGAATACCTTAAGAAGGTTATCCGTATTCCAGGAAAGACACGAACACATCATCCTGGCTCCCTATCCGTCTCTGTCAGAGAGGGTGAGGAAGGGGAACCCCTAGCCATCCTCACCTGAGTGTCCAGGTGGACGTGGAGTGTGTGCCACGCCCCGTCGTGCACGCTGGCGTTCACCTCCAGCTTCAAGGGGTCGAGACCCCCCTCAAACAGGAGCTGGGGGCGGCCATGCTTCAGCTGTAAGGTTAACATGGGTGTAGGCGAAGTCGGGTTGTCTGCAGGCCTCGACTGGGGAGCCAGAGGGCCAGAGTAGAGGATGAGGGCGTGTGGACGGCGTGTCAGAAGGCGCAGAGAGATCGTGGTGGGGAAGCAAGGCGGCAGAGGGCGCACCCACGCCCACCCGGAGCCCGAGAAGGTGCGCGCCAGCACCTTGCATTGCCAGCCCTTTGACCCACCAGGACACATGCACCTGTAGGAGCCACAGAAGAGTCATTGTACATTACCCATAGTCACTCACCGACTCATCACTTACGAATAAAGATACTCAAACAAAAAGTCATTACTCACGCACACATGGAAAGACAAACAGGTGTTTGTAGACGCAACGCACATGTCAACAAAGGCCACTATAAACACACCCTCACCAGCACACACGTCACATTTAACACCTTCACTAACACATATGCCACCACCGGTACAAATGCCGCATTCCCTGCGCAACGTCTCTACGAAACCTGGACGCTTCTTCAGTGAGGGTCGAGATTTCTCGCTGACACGGACTCACGGTACGCAGTCATGGACTTGGCACAGGCCGCCGTGTTCAGAGCAGTTCGGAAATGTGGAACAGTTACGGACCGACATTCTCCGTACAGCTTGGAGGGGTAAATACAGTGTGAGAGGAGTCGAAATTTCCAAAAATGTGGTTGTTTGTACGAGTCTGGCTACTGTGGTGAGGTAGGCAGGTAGGCGAGTGGGAGGCTGGGCCACGTCTCCCATACCGTGGTGAGTTACCACCACCACTCGTCATGCACAATTTGGTGGCCTGACACTGCCTCTTTATAATACACTTTGCCTGTCAAACTTGCATTGCAGGAAAAAAGAAAATACATTCTCAATTTATCAAAGACCGAATAAATTGAATACACTGAACTCTACAGCATAAGACCAAGTTTCGCCAAACGGTACTCCTACATTGCACTCCTTCCCCTGACCACTTCAGGCACGCTCGATCAGCTAACCACTCAAATCGAAATCGCGACTCCGCTCACACACTTGTGTTTACTCGTCCAAACTGTACAACGCAAGTCAATCCGCAACTGTAACTACCTCACACGTCTCCCCACGCGTGCATTTAGCTGTTCCAGCAGCTTCTCCACCTCGATAATGTCGTTAACACGAAGACGAGATACTCAGTGTGTGTCGTCCTACTCACTGCGCCATGTTTCAGTGTTGCATGAATTTGACGGCTTGACAGGCGCATTTTTCACGGGAGATCTGAACCGTAGCGCTGCAGGATACATTCTGAACCCATCACAAGGTGACATTCCAACATGAAGCTTCATGCTACGTCATCCATACTCAACCACTCAGACAAGCAACTGACAGCACAGAGCGGCAACTCTCATTCACACCACTAGAGAGCAGCACTCCCGTATAAACTGATTCACTCTCATTCCCGCCACAAGAGGGATCGCACGTACTTACATAAACACTCCACCTTTTAAACCTAATTTGGTCTTCTCCTTCTCCCCTCCACTTCAGATATGTGTATCCTCTCTGTCAACCTCTCGTCACTCATTCTCTCCACATGTCCAAACAATTTCAACTCACCTTTTTCTTTCAGCTCTCTCAGCCACATCTTTTATCACCACACCTCTCACTTATACTTATTCTTTTACTTAAAACACCTCACACCGGATATTGTCCTTAAATATTTAATTTCCAACGCAATATATATATATATATATATATATATATATATATATATATCAACGCACACACGTTCAACTACAAAGAGCGCCACAAACACATACAGACACATTTATCATAGCGCTCAAACAAGAGACCTACAAATCTGTACATGGTATTACTTAAGTAATTAGATATAGAAAAAGTAAATATAGTTGTTGGGAAGAACATGTTCTTCATGGCGCATATATCATTCTGACATGCTCAGGGCAGGCAGGTTATGACCGACATGCTCAGGGCAGGCAGGTTATGACCGACATGCTCAGGGTTAACAGGTTACGACTGACATGCTCATTACACACAAGTTATCCCCGATATGATCATGACACACACGTTATCCTTGATATGCATATGACACACAGGTTATTCCCGTCATACTCATGACACACAGGGTATCCCTGACATGCTTATGTCATACAGGGTATCCCTGACATGCTCATGACATGCAGGTTATACATGACTTGCTCATGACATAAAAGGTTATGCACAGACATACAAATACTACATACAAATTTGCTCTTCCGTATCTACTGCTGTACCCAAAGTAACATACACTATCATTATATTTCCATGTTAAATTTAGTGTCATCTGCCATACTAAATTGATAAACAGTTGGGCGAAACAGTCCATATTTACCTGTTGCCGGTGGAGTACCAGATGCAGCGGCCGCCGTTGAGACATGACGTTGGCGTGCAGGTCTCCGGCTCGTGGGTGTGGCAGGCGTGACCATGGGACAGACGCGGAGTCACCAGCGAGGTGGCGTTTGTGTCCACAACCTGGACGGCAGGGATGGGTGGTGGTCAGATGTTTGTGTGTGTAGAAGTGGATTGGTGGAGAAGATGTGGGGTGGGAGAGGAGGGAAAAGCGAAGTGGAAGTGTTATGAGAGCAGGGAACCGAAGTAGGACGAAGCGTAGGAGTTAAAAGATAAGGGTGTCAGTTTTGTAGTGGGTCTTCGTAAAGTTACTTCTAGAACTAGTATTTTCTATGAACACTTCGAGTGCGTTTCGCGCATCTCAGTTAAAGTTGCGGCACAGAATTCGCTGATTCAGTAAATTCAGCTCGCAGAGTTCTTAACAAAGACTAATTTTCATTATTAATGAATCAGCCGTACTGAATAATGAATGACTGTCTCGCAATCACATGAAAATAATCTCCATAATAATTTCCAAGCTTAATTCGGATCGTAATTCACCTGTGCAGAATTTGCTGAATTTCGAGTCTTGAGAATTCGAACTCAAGCCATTCTGAAGTTAGGTTCCCAATCAGAGAATATTCCCTATCGAAATTATGTAACAAGTCATCCATCTATCAAGAATAAACCTCGACTAAATTCTAACGTTGACAAAGCCTTATCATTGATACTGAATATCACCAACAATTGCTTGGAGAGTTGATATCTTCCCAACAAAAGGTTTCTGCATCACAACCGCTGTTTGGTCTGAGAGCGTTAAGTACACAACCTCCGTTTTGACTTAACCGTTTACGGTCGAACCCTGAGCGTCCCTCTGTGGTTACCCAGTCCGATATTTGAACTCCAGGGGAACAGAAATGCACGTATAGTTTCGGTACAGAATGTATTAAAGATTATAAACGGGACAATACAAACTTAAAGGATATAGAGCTTGACTAAGTGACCACTTACATATAGGTAACCAGCCATTACCCAATCACCAAATTCATATAGATGTATAACTGCACCTTATATGATGACAGGGAAAACACACACACACACACACACACACACATATATATATATATATATATATATATATATGAAATTGAACTATAATCCTTTAACAACCACCTAACAAGACACCACTCACCTTTACGGTGTCTTGTCTCTCACTGCCATCGCCAATCAAGTACTACCGACCGACCCAATCTGCTGTGGCGGCGTATCCAAAATATGGTTCTATCTTTGCAGTTCTACAGTAGTAATTATTATCCACTTAACCGGTAATATAATACTGTAAATATGTTTTGCATTACTAAAACATAATATATCCTCGCCAGCACACTCTTACTGTGTACAATCCTTGAATGTTTCAAACTCGGCCTCCACGTCATTACGGGGTCGCTTGGCGGGACATTCAAATTCAAATCCATCATCCACAACGGGTCTCCCCGCATGGTCACTTTTATACAATATAGCAAGTTGTTCCGCAACTTTTATGTACACAATGTATCATCAAACCGTAAATTCTGCACAAAATGGAACAGCAGTGCGGACACATGGGATGTCTGGGTGTCCAGGGCTGGGAGTCGAGTGTCCTGGACTCAGCAAACAGTTTTAGTACCTAGGCATTACAATGCTGCTGTTATTAGTCTGATTTAGCAAATAAGTTTAGCTCCAAACAAAGATTTTTGTATCCTTGCAAAAGCTGTTACGAGAATGAACTCAAGGGTGGGCTATTTTCATAACTGTTTCTTTCCTTACAGCACGAAGCTTTGGAACGTTCTACCTTCTCATGTCTTTCCCAATAACTATGACCCGGCACATTTTAAAAGGTTTATCACTTCCCTCAAAATATATGAATTCTTTTCTTCGTCTTTTCGCTTTTCCTTTCATAATCCTCTCTATACTTCAATTAAGGCCCGGCCTTGATATGGACTTTTGTCCGTGACTGGAGCCTCCAACGTAAAACAAAAAACAAAACAAATAAAAAATACGGTGAAAAAATAGATTATATTCCCCTTGTATCATCCTCAGAGAGACAGTATTCCAGGTTCCCAAGTTTCTCTCAAGTTCTAACTGTAAACTGCAAAGACTAATTAAGACACATGTTCCACCCTCATGGTCAGGTGATTTTAAAACACTCGCCTCTAATTATCTTTGGCAAAAATTGTCATACACGAAGCTTGATTTAATAAAAGCCTTTACATTTTCCTCGTTACAGCTCTAAGAAATTTTGATATTTGTATGCAATAACTTTTCTCTCGCGTTTGATATTCATTTCTTTATATAAAATTAGCATTTCTAGCCTAAAAAGTCTTGTTAAATGCCATGGTACTACTCTCTGTCTGATTCTCAGAGATCGGTAAGAGAAGGGAGTAAAGTCAACACTCATTAGTATCATCAACACATCGGACACGAGTTCATGATGAATACGAGTGAAGTGACAGACCAGTCAAACTGAAAAAAGCTTTAGAATATTACTTTCCATCATCATCAAGATATTTACACCCATTCTGACGCAGGGTTGTTGGAGAGTATTCCAGTGCTGAACTTTGGACATTGTTCTCAAATCACCGACAGAACTATACGTATTCTGCACAACAGAGTCCATGACATGAACACGATTTTCAGAGCGAGGAGTCACAATCTTCAGCAGAGCATCACAGATGGACTCTGCCATCTCTGCGACATTAGGTAACACGGAAAATGCCTTACCATACGTCCTTCACTGAGGGAGTGCATATAACGTTCGCATTACCAGTCTTCTTCAGAGCAATCGTTGCAAAGTCAGCGTCTTCGAGAGTCGTATGAGCTACTGACCTCGCAGGGTCTTTACCCGGAACTGCTGTTAACACGGGCACCATCCATAACAGCCGCAGCAGTCATCGTTGCCCTAAGGCTGACATAGAGAGTATAGTCGTAACAAGGGCTGTGCTAAAAACAGTTGCAGAAATTATCATTATTGTCTCTAGCATCAAAAATATCCTCCACAGAACCATCTTCTCTATCGCTCTCTGTCTTCATTTTAGGAACAGAACTATTATCCATGGCACCTACCGCGCCATTCATAACTCTTCTCAGTTCGAGTAACAGTTGACAGTGTTTTCGTCACTTGATCGATTCTTTTGTCTTAGGAGGCATCACACGATAATAAAAGCCTTCATTTTATCCTCAATAACGCCGTCTGCTTTTGTTATGGCATCCTCATTCATCTGAGGTGAGACATCAGCTGATGCAGCAGAGTTGTCGCTTTCGGAATGTATGCTATGTTCTGGTGGGGTCTACTGAAGGTTAAGGTGCAGCTGAAGGGTCTATGGTGGTCTGCGCTTCAGTTCAAGTAGGTAAACAAGTTTTCGAGAACGGCGTGAAGTCTTAGACAAGAGGCAGTTCTTTTTTTACTGTTCCACTATTTAGGTAGAGGTCTGGAAAATTATTGTGTGCTATTCACTGGCACACACGTTCCATCTGCTGCTTTGAATGTCTTACTGAAGTCTTAAGCATCCTACGTCCATTACCATGTTCATTAGCGTTATCATCCTTAGATCTGCTTGTCAAGAGCAATAAGAGGATCCTTAAATTCTGCGTCGAAAACCTAGTCTTTTTCCATGATCTTCATGCTGAATGGCATTACAAGCAGTAATGAGTTACCTTGAACTGAATCCCTCGGTGGTCACTTGTTTCAAACTCTAATTACAATAATATAGACATGATCCTCAATTGCAGCTAGAACCAAGTCAAACTATACCATGTTCACGTCGCGGGAAGGTTTCTCAACGACCTGTATTGAGGCACAGCCAGGCAAGTTTAGGTAGAGCCAACGTCCAGAGCTACTGGGGAGGGAGAGAGAGAGAGAGAGAGAGAGAGAGAGAGAGATTCCTCCTAACTCAGATATACCTGTATGTTAAGATCTCCCACTATAATCGAATGGTGTTCAGTACAAATTTCTGTGAACTGGATATCTTAGTCATCTTCTGGTGTCCAGGCAAGTCGATAAAGAAAATATGGAGGTGCAGTTCATAAGGAAATAGGGTTAGGGAAAGACAGTCGGCAGTCTGAGAGGGGGAAGAGTGAAGGTCTATGTTGGGAAGAAGCCCCAGGAAAGTGTGAGGGGGAGGATGGGACACGCAAGGATGGTGTGTTTGGACATGGCAGCCCAGAGACTTTTCTCTTATCCCCTCGGGAGTAGCTCGTGGGGGAGACTCGTAAGAGATATATTGAGAGGAATAGAGAACACATCGTTTCCATGGAATTTGATTTACACAGCCACAAAAATTATTATGATTAATCCTCACTAAGTGGGCTCCTAACTGCATATTGTGTTTTAGATTGAGTTATATTTTGGAGGTTTTCAGAGCAAAGTTAACGAGATTTCCACATAAAGGCAATAGCTGAGGGTTCTTAATGGCATAAAATTGATTACATTAAGCCCCGGAGAATGCCTTTTTGGTCAAGTTCAAGAATTTGACAATGAAAGCTTTGGTATCACTCAAGGTAAGGCCTTCAGGGGAAATACTTGAATTTGGCCAAAAAGATAATTCTTTTTAGAAGTAATCTAAACACACCTATGCTATGTCTAACCTCCTGGTGATATCTTAGTGCGAATATTACATTAAAATACCCAAAATCTTCTAAAGGCCTGATATCACCATTTCACTGAAAAAATCTAAATGTAGTTAAAAGAAAACTTCTGTCTACGATTCTCCTGTTTATTTTGGCTAACATGTACTTCAGATTCTACGTAAAAAGTGTAACTTCTGTACTGGACAAACTGGGGAAAATCTGGAAAAGCTAAAACTACAGAGACATGATAATAATGGACAGGAATCCAATCTATTCGTATGAGAAACTTCAACAATTACTACATACTACTTATGAAAAGACTGTATGCAAATCTGTTGTTAAAAAGGATATAATCAAATTTAAATGTAACCTCAATAATTCTGGTATGTATTAGAGTCTTACACTGCTATAAGATCTAACAATCGAGTTCAATTTATGACCTGACGTTCCTTTGTCTGAAGATCTTCCCAATTGGTTGGCTACTTTCTTTTGAGCTACCATCTTCTCTGGTCAGATAATATCTTCCCCGTGCATTTGCCTATGCATTCTCGTATTATTTAATGTGATGAAAACGAGATCGATTGGAAGCTATGATTGGTATTCCTTGAACACATACTTGCACAGCGAGGAATGAAAACTCACCTAAAATACCCTACCCCCTATATATGTCGCCTCACCCACAGCACGTGATTCAAATATGCCCATACCCGCTCCAAGCTCCTTCATAGATGTGTTCCTGATCACGCTGGGTATCGTTCGTTCTCCGCGAATGAAAAGTTCTGTGGAACGCAGAGAAAAGTATTTTCATCGGAAGATATCACAATGCCCTAAAAGTCTCAGGTCTACGACCACCAAACCGTTGCACAAATCAAATCCTACCTTGAGGATGTCTTTCATTTAATGCCTGTGTGATGGGAGTAGTTCTGTTATGCACTCCACCTTCTTTATGTCTGCTCCTCAAAGTCAAAGCTGAGACGTTCACATGGAGTTATTGGTTGATAGCGACGGTTGTATATGAACGAATCAGCTTCGGTTGCATTTCATTAAGTGACAATTCAACAGCCTTTGCTTTTTAAGGCGTTCCTGTCCTCTCTTTATCTTGTATACTCTTTTTTTGTCCATATCTTTAACCGCAAATACCCAGTTCTGCAAAGAAACCCCAATTTTTCTTGTAATTTCAAAAGCATATTTCCTCCTTTGCTTCATGTCAAGGATTCTTCATTTTTGGGTTACTAAATCTTGATGGAAATCCATTTCCGACAAGCTCCTCCTGCCACGTGCTTCAGGTAACGTACGAGTGCGTTCACCGGTCATCTGAAAAGCTTACACCACGGCTCCACAACACGCATCATAACGATCCATTTCGGAGACGTCACAGGTCTTATATTGTCTTCTATCTTTTTTCCAACATGTCCTAAAAAGTTTCTTTCAATGTGCGCTGCGACTTCATGCTATTTTAGAACTGTATGATAGTTTTCCTTGTCAATATGTATTTCAATAGTTTTAGATGTCTGGTGTGTTGCACGTATCTGCACTGTCCATGATTGCTGACATATCTGTGTGTGTGTGTGTGTGTGTGTGTGTGTCAACGCGCCTTGCTTCTATCAATAGCTCTGTTGCTGTTCTATTCATTATTGACACTTTTAGTATCTCGTATGTTCCTTTCTAACGCTATTGCCTGATGTAGTTCCCCTTTCCTTACTTGCTTAAAGGCGTCTGTTATACTTCTTCAGTGACGAACGGAACTAGGTCTTCAAGTGGAAGACAAATTTAACAACAAATCCTAGCCAGGTTCCATTTTGATTTGTTCTTAGACAGTCTCTGAGCCTTCTATATGTTAAACTGATTTCTTCTTACGAGACTTCTGGAGATTTTCGGGCCTCATTGCCTTATGGTGGGATAAGTAGGTCGGATGAGGCTCAATGATGAGAAGCAATGGGAAGTGTAGCCGAAATATGGAGAGTACGTCGAATTCATGTTTTGCTCACGAACACAATAAATAATGAAACCAAAAAATGATCTGAGATTTAAGCTAGACCTTAAACTCCTGAAGATCATAATACTGGCTGTTATCAGTTTTCCGATGACTGCAAGAACCGAGTAGTCTAAATTTTTCTATCATACTTCGGGTTCATTCTTTACTTTTTTCAATCATCGGGTACTAATCTATAACGCTATCACTGAAGCCCATGTGTACATAATTCAATTCAGAGTCCGTAGAGATTTCAAGTGAGTTTCATCACTAAACTTCATTGGTTTTTCATTATAAAGTTATTCTCTTAGATAAATTCCATTGGTTGTTTGTGGATGACAGATATCGTAGGCACGGGACCTTGTTCGATATAAATATTCTCTCATGTGTCTTTCTGCCAGTCATAATAAAATTCAGAGACGTAGTAGAAGTGCCTTGCTGTAAATTTTATCAGTAATGCGTTAGGTTACCTCAAACTACCTAGTTAATAAATCCGTTAATCCTTGTCACAACTGCCTGGTAAATAAACACCTAAGAGATCGGGGGTTTGGCAGGTAACAGACTGAGATGAAATATGAACGTTACGTAGAGACAGACTGACTGCTTTCATCCAAACACCATTCAAGTTCCGGTGAATGTCTGTCTGTCAATTCTATGTTCAACATATTAATAACAAGCCTTACATCTTTATCAGCTGCTGCTTATAGATAACGTTCACAGCAGTGAAGGAACGCTGAGGTAGCCTGGGTTAAGATTATTGTCCACTATTCATCTGTATTACCACCCGCTGAGGATAAGTCATTCCTCTTCGTACAGTAATATGAAAGGATATAAACTGTGGCCATCCGAGGTCACCTGTGTATCATTCTAAATCATAACGCACCTTCCGGTGTCACGCGATCTTCAGTGCGTACGGGAGCATCCCCCAAGCATGCAGGTTAGAAATACACGTAGTACGTGGACTACTTCGCCACCTGGAAGTGTCGGGACATTCCCTTCGTTTGGTTGGTGGTGATAGGATCCAGCTAACACCTTATAATCACCATTATCATCATCCCACATGACCCTACCGCCCTTTGCCTCCGTTAATCTTCGGTCTTTACATTTGGCTTCTCTCCCCAGGCCCCTTCTAACCCTAGATTTCGGATTCATAGCCTCCACACGTTGTTACGACCCACTGTGGCTGATCTAGCACCCATTCCGTCGATATAGCCTCTTACACTCTCCCGCCTGGTTTCATCTCCCCTTCATAACGGCTCCCCTTGGCTTCCCCTCCCTTCCAACTCAACACGGGAGACGGAGTGAGTGGCTTTCTACCTCTTGGCAACAGAGGCAAACGTCTGGTGGGAATCTGCAGGTGACTCACTCATTCTCTGAGTCGATGGCTTCTTAGTGTGGCCGGGATTCATGTCTAAAGCCTTTAAAAGAGAAAGTAAGGGTTTCAGGAGGACTTTCTTATACTTACTGAGTAAAACAGATTGACTTTTTCAGCCTATTTACATAATGAGTTTCTGTTACGCTTGAACTGAATCTGAGTCACTGTGAAGAGATACCTAGAAATCCTCAAACCAAGAGATGTAAACATGGATTCAGTGCGACTAAAATTTCAGTGGTACTTCAAAAAACGAACCTGATTACTCCGTATCAAAACGATTATCAAAATCGTTTTGAACGTAAAATCACAAGCAAATGTGGAGATTCCTTATAGCTTGTGCATTACAGACGTAGGAATATCAACAGCTAATATGTGCAAAGCCACGGTAAGGTAGTCGTTTGCAGCATCTGTACACGGGTCATCGACCCCACGAAAAGAACGTTTAAGGCTATTACGCCGCCCTTACGCCAGAGTTTTCCTAACTGAATTTCTTGAGGGATATTGTGGGCTGAAAGAGAATTGGGAAATATTCCGTAACTGGCTAGTTCCCTCCCTCTGGAGTGTTTGTGCGGCTCGAGAAATGAAAGCGAGGCATTTGTATGGAGGCAAATTGCCCGTTTACAAGGTGCAGAGGAATGAGGTGAGGTCTTTTAGCGTTTCATTCGTCGCTTTAACACTTTATAGTATAGCCCCAATTTGCCGTGAAGAACACACACCTTCCGTCCACTCCTCAATGTCACGCCCAAACCTTACTTATCCTTCTACCACGGATCCTATACTCCCTCGCTACACCCTTCTACTTGCCTACATCTTGCCTCCTTCTCTAAATATATATTTCATCTCTTATCCTACAACTTTATCAGTTTCACCACAACCTAGGGGCGCAATCGTATCCCTAACTGCTCTGCCACAGACTAACTGTTCCTCTACGATCACCTTCCCCTGTCCTCTCTAGTACCTACTCTCTCCTACATCCATGTGTTAGCCATTTTCCTCTTTTCCCACGTAGTGCTTCCTACCTCACCTACTTCTCCCTTCCTCATACGCTACGCCTATTTCTTTCCCCATTCTCTACACCTTTCTCTTCTTTGTTTCCAGTCAAATTCTTCCATACTTCTACCTCTCTGGATCTAACTCCTCACCAAAAAACAACTATTTCTAGGTTTCTATGTGTCATTTCTCATTACGTCACCTCCCTCACAATCCCACTTCTCATACACCCCTCCTACTGCACTTACCCTTCATCCTCTCTCTTACATACCTGAAGAGGAAGAGCCGTGGAGGCCAGGGAGGCGGCGGAGGATGGGTAGCCATCCCTCCCGTTGTGGAGGTCAGGACGCTGGAAGTCCTCCACGCGACGTTCGACGATTCCTGAGGACTCCAGTTGCACCGTCAGGTTAGTCGCTGCCTCCAGCTGCAGTGAGAGAGAGAGAGAGAGAGAGAGAGAGAGAGAGTGGGTCTATGGCGATGGTGAGAGGTGTATGGAGATTGTGAGGTCGTATGGTGAATGTGAGAGGTAACTGTCTACCAAGATGTTTGTATGGTGAGCCTGAGGGAGTATGATGAATGTGACGAGTGCATGATGCGCACTATGGCGAGCGTAGGGGAAATTCGTAATTTGAGGATTTCAAAATGAGAGTGGTGAGTGTTTGGTGTACAATTACCATGTGGGAGGTTACGGGAAAGACCTTATGGCCCATGTCGAGGTTATCTGCTGGAAGATAGTAATAGTGTCCTGAAGTCACAATAATTCCTATTGACAGGATAGTAAAGCAATAGTTTCATGGCAGACGAAAGGTGTCTATGGCGTATGAGAGCGTATGAGTCTGAGATTTATATGTCAAACAAGAGGAGGTGTGCATTGAATGACATTTGTGATTACATGGCGAATGTCAGAGGTGTATTTGGTATACTGTATTTGAGAAGGTTGTTTAGTGAGAGCTTGGAGAGTATGGTAAACGTATAGGGTGTATGATGAAGTGTGTACTGTGTACTGTATGAGTCTAGGTGTATGGTGAGTGACAGGCGCCTAGCATACATTGCAGGTGACAGTGAGAGTTGCTCTGCTGGTGATTGTGTCGGGCGTATGGCGAGTATCTTGGGTGAACGGTCAACGTTTGGGGAATGTGGCGAACACATGTACAAAGATACACATTCATATGATCACACTGACACATACACACACAGAGTCTGAAATTAGTATTGTGGACATGGCAATAGACGATTTGGAGCTTTTCCGTAACTTCATTAGGAACAAGTTATTGGGTAAAGAGCAGCTAATCGAGCAAAAGGACTCTGAGGCAAGAAATCTTGAAGAATTTGAGGAAATGGGAGAGAAGCTACATGATAGCTTGTATTTTTACAGAGTGGAGGACAATACTGCCCCCAACTTTAGCGTGGTGGGAAGCTTCGGAAGTCTTGATTGGCTTGAAATCTGACAAAGGATGAAACTGGGCTCTGAAAGCATCTTGACCCATATAAGGCTCGTGGACTTGATGAGGTCTCCTCATCTGTGTTGAAAGAATGTGCTGAGGGATTTGCTACGTCACTTAAAAAATACGGTTCAACAGTGAATTTTTGACCAGTACTAGAACATCCACTACATGTTTTTCAAGTGCTGCACTACTTGCTTAACGCTTACTATTACAGGAAAATGGATCAAATTATTAAGTAGCAATGAGTCATCTACATTTAAAATTTTCACGAGTCTCTGGGGGAAACTATCTAAAGTCTCATTATCTCTGGAACATAGATCAGGCGTTTCACCAGCGCTGGAGCGTTCACTAAATGTTTAACTAGCACTGGAGTATCCACTAAATACCTCCCTAAAACTTGGGTACCTACCAAAGGCTTTATGAGCAATGGAGCCTCCGTTATTTTACTAGTTATCGAACAACCACCAACTGTTTAACTAGCACTAAAGCATCGACGGTTACTAGCACTTGAATTGGTTATCCCTTGCTTCACTAGCACTGGAGTATCTACTAAATACTTCCCTAGAGCTAGAGCGCCCACTAAAGGCCTTGCTAGCGCTGACGCCGCCATCCTTTCAAAAGCAACTGAATATCCGTCAAATGTTCAAACTAGCTCTGGAGCAACCTTAAAAATGTTCCACTGGCGCTAAAACATTCACTGAATGCTTCACTATCACTGGACCGTCCCCTATTTCACTAGAACTGAAGACTTCACCAAATGTTTCACTAATTCCGGAGCGTTCATTATATGTTTCACAACCCTGAAGCGTCCACTGATTTACTGTCACTGAAAAGACTTCAGAAGCATAGCCCAGATCACGTGGAAGTTTAGATCAGCTTCATAACTCTACTAAGTAGCACTTGACTGATGTAGCTATTTAATACAAATTCACTCAATAGCTGGCACTGATTTTTTCACAACAAAAGTAGTTTTTGCGAATCTTAAAGCTATGTTGTGGCTGACAGGCGCAGCTTGCGCTGGTGTGGTGGACAAGTATAGCTGGCAGCCGTGTGGTTAACAATGGTGTACACGGCACTGATGCCCTTGTCTGTGGTTTATCTAGCACCGCTATACACAAGTTGCTCAACTCAGCACTGACGTAAACATTCACGAAGGTGCGTGTGGCACTAACCTGTCGAGAGTGGAGACCCAGCAGTCCCTGGAGCTTGACGGGGTCCATGAAAGACCCTCTTGGTCCCCTGACGCTGACCCACACGCAGGAGGAGGGAGGACGTCTGCTGGCCGCGTGTAGGACTTTATTACCCTTGTGGAGCGTGCGAGAAGAGGTGGTCGGGATGAAGAAGCCGGCGTGGGAGTCCTGGGAATGCTTTGGGTGGTGGCGGTGGTGGTGGCCGTACACACTGACCACCTCCACTGTGTAGCCACCTTCATCCACCACTCGCAGGACGCCATCCACCAGGCGACCAAGACCACCGCCTCCATGCTGGGCGACCAAGATTATTCAAAAGCGTTAGTGACCAAAGCGTAATGAAACATTCTAATTATACATACATATATTTATACATGCATCGTACGATGCTCTCCGACTGCGAGGATTTAAACCTAGTACCACCAGTGTGTGGTAGCCGAGTCAGCGTACCCAGGTACCAAGCACTGGTATTGGGTGAGAATACTTGCTGTTAGGGGGCATTATGTGACCTGTGAAAAAGCACGCGCGCGCGCGCGCGCGCACACACACACACACACACACACACATATATATATATATATATATATATCACGAAATAGTGCATATGAACACGCTCTACCATATAACATGCAAACCTCGAACAGCTAGGATCGAACCCGGGACCTTAGCGTGGCAGGCGGCAGCGCTCCAGCTGGGCTATGATCGCCCCTAATAGACCCCGTTGCTCACCGACGTGAGACGAAGGGTATTTGATTACTTAGTATTCCAATAGTCATTTCCCTATTATGGGCGATCATAGCCCAGCCGCAGCACTCCAGCCTGCCACGCTAAGATCCTGGGTTCGAATCCTGGCTGTTGGAGAGTATTATTTGTTCTGTTATGCGTTCATATGCACAATATTGAAATGCATTATTGTGATGCAAACCTTTAATCAACGACAAGAAAATTGAAAATCAGGTGGAGAACTGCCTTAACTATCACGTTCAGGTTCTATACAATTAGCCCAAACACCGAAAGCGAGAACAAGCTATCACAATTCCCTATCAACCAACAGAGAAAAATAAGTTAGAATACCTCAGTTTCAATGGATTTTACTGAAAATGTACCAAGGTGGTCGGCATCATCTTTCTGCAGTCAAGAAAAGCAATCAGGAACTTCAGACGAACAACGATACGTACCCATTACTAGTTTTGGGAAGTACGAAGATTTTTATTATGGAGTCGATGGATCTATACGTTTATGGATGACCTGGACGTGCACAGGGCACAAGAGCAATAAGAAATTCTCAAAAAGACAGTTGATGTTATATGATTATAAAGTATCTTTCCTTCTCCTTCGTTTGTTTTCATAGCCATTAGACTTAGAAACATTAATGAAATAAACACTGTGATATGTGCAAAATTATTATTATTAGCATTTTAAGTTTTATCATTATGTCTTTTTACAGACGCCGACAAGGATAAGGACATACTATGCCCCCACTCGATGTTGCATCAGGTGATAACGTGAAATAGTTGGTAAAGGAGAAAAAAAAATAAATACAAAATGATTACATTTCAGCTTCATGGATGTTTGCAAAGCCAACTCTCAATGGTGTTAAGGTTACAGGAGGAAGAAAGGCGTAGGATGTAAAACACTTCCAGCAGCTATGCCTTGCGTGGCTCGTCTCCAGCCTTAAACAATAGGGAGAAAACAACCATGCGCGTGCTGCTGGTCCTGGTTATAGGGCCGGGAACGCAGTCAAAGAGCTCGCGAGAGCGGTAGCCGAAATGACACGTGCAGAATAGATGGATGGAAACAACACAATGGACGGAAAACGATGATGAAGAAAAAAAAAAGTGAAGTCAGCAGATTTACTAAAGTGGATGGCATTTACTCCACAGTTCTAAGAGCTACGAATTATTGAAGGCCTTAGATCAAATTAACCGAAAGGCACCGAAGTTCTCCGAGTCTTGATGGAGGTCAGGTGGCAGTGATATTTCCCATAACTAGAGTATCTAACAAGGCACTGACCGATCTAACAGAAGCTTAGCTACCAAAACTGGGAAATGCAAACTCGGACACTTCATAAAGAAGATTGCTTAGATTATGTGTTACTATGAGGCTCAAAAATCAACGAGAGACCTCTAGATATGCGGGCTGTACTTTACACTGGGGAGAATAAGACCCCTGCATATCTGGAATAGCTGCTGAGAGAAGAAAGAATTGCGGCACTCTACAGTATCCCTAGCTTTTGGGAACCAGATTTTGTAACGCTCACCATGTGGGATTTTTGGTACCGAGTGGAAGAAATGACGACGTCTAACATGCTTATGATGATGCGGTGCTGAATGGCTTGAAACTAGAGAGTCGGAAACAAATGACATTTAGGAGGATATATAAGTAGAACCTGCGTTCTTACGCAGTTAAATTCAAGTTGGTTACAGATGCCCCATTCGAAAATACTGCAAAGGTTTGAATTAAAAGAGGGATACACGCTTAGTGCGAGAAAAGGAATGGACATCATTGCAATGATGGGAAGGAAAGCAACGTTGAGTGTAGGAAGGAGGAAGAGTCGGGGTAAAATAATAAAGTTTGAGGTTATAGAACGAATACCTTTTGTGGAGAGGCACGAGAGGGCACAGGCGATAGGACAGAACCCTTAGGAAGACTGATGACTGTTGCTCCATGAACGACTAACGCGATCGGGAGGCTAAGAAAGGACTTTAGGGGCTAGAAAACCCGAGAGAAAGCGGGGGGTTGATGAGCTATGACGTGCCACGCCCTGTCAAACGTTTTAAAAAGAGATGTCGTCCAGGTCCATGAGAAATGATTCCCCCCCGAAAATCCTCGAGAGAAAGACTTAAGGCGAGTCGCGTGGGAGAGATCACCAATAAATGTCGCACCGCAAAAGGTCTGCCGGTGATCTAAAAGAAGAGAATGAGATTCCAAACGTTTACGAGAGAGAATTAAGAGTTTCAAAGACTTCGAAGATAAGCGAGAGCGATGGGGGGGGCGATGGTTAGAAAGGTTAAAACGCTTATCTTTCTCAGGGAAGAACTGAATCAAGACATACTTCCAAGACGGGAATGTGTGGGTATTAAGGCAGAGGCCAAAGAGTCGAGCGTAAGTTGGAGCTTATCTCAGAGGCACATTCCTGGGAAGCATGGAGGTATGCCATCCAGTCTGTACGCATTGTCCTTCTGTAGCCCAAGAGGACTCTGGGAACCTTGTCTGAGGCACTGGTTCAGGAGGGGGACGTGAAGAGGGATGGAGGGAAGAGATGTAGAGTCATCCAGAGTAGGTAGAGGAAACCATGACCCGAAAAGAGCGGTTTTATTAGGCAGAGAGTTTACCAAACTTGAGTGAGGTCAGAAAGGAGGATTTACAGATGAATTACGTAAGCTGTTCAAGATTTTTCTTGTTAAGGAGATGAAACATTCATCCGCCGAGTAGGCAGTCAATTTCACACATTTCTCTTTAATTCTAAAGAACGTTGTACTGTAGAAATGATAATTGCAATGATTCCTAGCAGTAATGAGACTACAATGAGAAACAGGTAACGGATGTCTGACGTTAAGGTTCAGACCAAGATCAAGTAGACCACGATTTAGGGAAGCTTGGTTATTAGATGGGATTTAGGACTCTATCCTAGCCAATATGACCTCTGCAGTATGATCAGCACAGCTGGAGGCATTCCAACTGCGGATGCAATGTCGTGCCCAAGGAATGTGTCTGCACAAAAACTTTGGCCAAGGAAAATTAGTGAGACCCTCAGAATAGCCAAAGTTGGCTCTGCAAAGTGGAACAGGGGATGAACGTGTCCAGGTTGAGAGGAAAGAGATGCGATACTGATCGGAAGACCTTAAGCGGTCAGAGATCCATTTTGTACTGAAAGGGTGTATACGCGGAAGAGAGGTCGAGCGTGTTTGAGTGACATGATCAGAGACCTGTGTCAGGTGTATAATTAGTTTTCTAAGATCATAAAGAAAAAGCGAAAACTCCACCAGAATCATCTTACCTAGAGATGATCTGGTCTTTGTGGTGTATACTGGAAAAACATCTGTTCTGAGGAATACGACATCTAAATGTGAAGGTAACAAAGCCCCGCGGCGGGAAGTCAAATAGTTGAGGAACTACACACATCTGGAGGAGTTTGAAGGGATAATTAACGAAACGTAGAAGCAACCTTTTACATGGCACGGGAATTTTGAGCCAGATAATGTTTTCGTAATAGGCGATAAACGCCACTCTTGGAGCGAACGCGAAGGTTTAAGATTATGGTTGGAGATTTAACAGAAAAAAAGGAGAGGCAGCCTTGGAATGCTGAGGGCTCAAAGAGGAGAAAAATCAGGTGAGGAAGTAGAAAGATGGTTCTTGGTGACACCATATATATATATATATATATATATATATATATATATATGCTAGCATGAGCCAGGTACCCATTTTATCTACCAACCCCAAGGTATTAATGAACAGCTGGGTTGAGTGTGGACCATCTGCCACAACCAGGAATCGAACCTATGTGCTCGACCCTGGAGGCGGCCAATAATTACGTCATGGTCAGGATCGCCAACCGTTACACCATAGTACCGCGAACCATTGCAAAAAAAAAAACCTTGGTGACCCATGTTACAGACGCACACAAACAAAAGTATAAAACATTACTATAAACTGAGAATCTGTGGTGAAAAAAAAAGGAGCTAAAATCGACTATGTGGTTAGTCCTCGATGGTGCTTGTGGAGTGGCGATATCTAAGCAGTAAATCTCCGGACAACCTACGCGCCATTTCAAGGTCACATTCACTACGATCCACTCTCGGCACGGACACATTCCTCTGCCCGAGCTTCATACACGATCTATTGCTGCTCTTACGCAAGATTTCACGTCATGAGCCATAAACACCTCGTAAAACTTGAGTGACGGGGCAGATGATGTGATCATTATGTCGAGCAAATTTTCTCTTTTACGTGGGTAAATATATCAAGGCCCTTGACGGCTTATGGCTTCCGCAGGAAACCCACAAAGACGTGCTTTTCAAAGCTCCAAGCTTAAACTGCAAACTTCTTGTCTATCTTGCACAAAGCTGGGAAAATTATGAATGTTGTGCCTCGCATGGAGAGGGTTGATGAGCTTTAGCAGTTGATAGCTATTATGTCCAACAATAAACGTCAACTGCTTTAACTCAGACGTACTATAGCAGAAGTCAACCAAGCACGTATCTGTGATCGTAAATCCGCCACTTAATCAATCTGTAATTCTTCGGGAGTATAACTTCTACTCTGACAACCGAGACAATCGTTTGAAAGAAGAGACAGACAAGACGTGGGTTTGTTGGGCTTTGACTGGTAATCCTGAATTGAACCTATCAGGGCAAGAAAACCTCTAGCTCTTTATAACTGTAGGACACAAAAGTTGTAAGGAGGGGAAGGGTTCCACAGCATCCATATAGATAAGGCAACCAATATATCCAGCTTTTAACAGTGAGCATCAGATGTTATACTGACCCAACTGCAATAGGGAGAACTTGTTACCAGTGCGAAGCACTTCGAGTTGTTCTCTCGAACCATGACGAGAGAAACACGAGTAGAGACCCAGGATTTTACGTTATATTATAACCCCAGGACCCCTTCCCTCGTGGGGCTTCGATGCTGCACTGCAATCGGTAGCTGGGGGAAAAAAAAAGATGAACCCCTTTGAAGTGAGGAGGAAGTCCATCGACGAGATTGTGCTCTAACGATACAGTCTCGATAAAGGTGACTTTTGACTCACGGAGTAACTTCCAGCAGGAGTAGGAGCCCGGAAACGATTCAACAGATTCATAATTCGGGTGTAACTCTTTGGTATCCAGCAAGTCCGGGCTCATAACGCGAGTGCAGATTACATGGAGGTCTAACCCGTGCACGTCGGACTGAGGAAGAAATTGTGGCGTAAATGAAGGCTGGCTGTGATCACTATCAGAAATTGCTGAAAACTATTGTGTGTGATAGGCTATGTACTTGATTTGTTGTATCATACATTGCAGTGTGTGTGTGTGTGTGTGTGTATAATCACCTATTTCTACCGTACGGGGAGGGAGTTTTACTCTCCCAAGTCCCCATCTACTGAGCATTCTCTACTATCATAAATCTTCTGAAATCCGTGTATGATGTCTGCATTAACCATGTGTGTGTGTGTGTGTGTGTATTGCTGGAAGACTTCATTCCTTTAACCCAGGTCTATTCCCTTTTTATTCATCATTCCTTGAACAAGTGCCTACATTCCTACACAAATGTTCATACCCATTTCCCCCACACGCAGGGAATTGATATCATCTAGTATAACAATATGCATAAGGAAGAGGAACAAATAATACATAGCTTGCACTTAAGGCGACTCTTGGGTTTTTTTACAGAGTCACAACCGACAGCATAAATTCATCACACCTTCAGCAATATTCTGGCGGTGGCGGAGTGCACCCATGAATTTCCAAAGGAATATAAGATCCTCTAAGATTTCCTCTTCGCACGAACGTTGATGCGTTCATAGGAAGCTAAATCTTCCTGTGGTGCCTCCACTATCACACACACATGTACTATCACTATCCCACACACAGCACATTGTCATAAAGTATTCCTCCTGCGTCACCAGCGTGTAGAAAACAGTGTGAGAAAGGAATCGGCCCCGACCTCCTCGGGGGTATTAATATCTCGGCTGCAAAGTTTCATCAAGAACAAGAGGCCTGTGAAGTCTTCCCTCGAGTGTTTTCCGGGAAGTTTGCCCAGACAAGGATCGCGTTGACACGTCCGTACACAGTGAAAAATTGCTTTTTCAAGAAGAAAAAATGTGTGGGCCAAAGATAACGCTTATATATCTGCTGTTATACTGGTACTCCAGAGTTTGTGAAGAAATACCACTAGAAAGACCCATAACTCGCTGCTATGTGGGGCTCTTGGGCAACGAGATGGTGAAATATTGCATCCTGAAGTAGTCCTCTTGCCGAAGAATAAGGGAGGGCGCTGCAAAGACTACCTCGTTCAACTGCCAGAAGTCCAATCACGGCTGAGTCGAGAAAGTCCCTCTACGACGCAAAATGCCCGTATCGGATCCATAATATTGCCTGGGTGGTGTTTCGAGCTGAGGATCCGCAAATGTAAAGAGAGACGAAGTGGAAGCAATTGGGTTTGCGTCCACCGTGGAGGTACCAACACCTAGGTGCTGGGAGTAAGTGACAGCGGAGCATTGACACAGCACCGAAGTGGCCGTCAACCATCTCTACCTTGGACCAGATCGGTGTAACTCAATCCACATACACAAACCTCCTCTGTATCATTCGCGTAACACTTACCAACACGTTGCTCATACATAGTGTTCTAATATCACAAGTTCCTTTGTCCCCGAGGAGAGGGAAGTAAGGGAAACTATCCGAATATCTCCTGCGTGTCGTAAGTTGGGGGGGGGGGTTGGAAACCCTCCCTTCCTTGTATTGCTACCTTCAGGTGGGGTTGGAAACCCTCCCTTCCCTGTATTGTTACCTTCAGGTGAGGTTGGAAAC
>JAYMFT010353005.1:0-14954 GCA_038088735.1 Panulirus argus
CTCTTTCTCTCTCTTTTTCTCTCTCTCTCCCTCTCTCTCTCTCTCTCTCTCTCTCTCTCTCTCTCTCTCCCAGGCGGAGATGTGTCCAAACATCCACGTAATGATATAGACTGTGTAAAACGATTTCCTCCTCATCAGCTTTTATTAGCAGTATTAAGAGACATTTATTACGACGCGTTGGATTAAATCCGATCCTGCCATTTTGCTCTTAGCTGTCAAGGGAAAAATCTTTGAGCTATAAGTTTAAGGAAAAATTCTATTTTCGTATAGCATTACTCTATAAAATCTGCTAAAACAGCAACAGACAGGAGGAATATACGGTATATGTATATGTTTTAGGGTATATATATATATATATATATATATATATATATATATATATATATATATATATATATATATATATGGTGCCAAAACACAATCGCTCACGACACATCCGTGAAATGGGAGCTGCCGGTGTCATCCGGCCCTACGAATAATTCCGGATATTTGCGTGTATCCGGAAGGACGGAGACTCTCTCTCTCTCTCTCTCTCTCTCTCTCTCTACTCCCCAAACCTGACGAATTAATATTTGACAGAGAGGAGGAGGAGGAAGAGGAGGAGGAGGAGGAAGAAGAGGAGGAAGAGGAGGAGGAGGAGGAGGAGGAGGAAGAGGGTCTTCTTGCATCTCGCCATTTGGGTCCGTCACGTCGCCTCCTCTTCCGGGTAAATAATGCTGGCCACATTTCATCGAAACTTTCGGGATAAAGTGACATTGTCGTTTCCCTCTTCTTTATTTTCTTCTGAATGGCGCCTCGTTAGGCTTTAAGTGCATTAGGTGACTTGCCCGGAGACCAAGGAAGGGAATATGATCCCTCGTTGCGTTAAAGTTCTTTAGCGTTGGTTTAGTAATAGATGTGTAGATGACTTTTGGTCCTAATGCGCGTGCGTATATGTATGTATATCGGAGTACAGTCTCGCCGAGGAAGTTCTGGTTCCAAAGGAGTCCCGTCTTTCCCCTGCTGGTGATTGGAGCGCAGTCTTTAAGTTGCAGGGACCCTTGGAGATTGCGTAATGATAATTATGATAATAGTCATGATAACTGTAATGATGATAATGATAATCAATAATGATAACAGCTCAGTTAGAATTTCCACAGTACACGCACACGCACGCACACACACACACACACACACACACACACACACACACTCACTCACTCACTCACTCACTCAAGAGATGGGCCCCGCGAGTACTGAACTCCCTCCCCGTAATTTACCAATGGGCAATTGCACACACGAGACTCCTTGGTGGGGTGTTGAGGACTACTGGACATGGATATCAGGGCACTGGGTTCGATTCCCGGGTACAGTGTCGTCATATTCTGACACACTGGGTCACTTGGGGCATCCAAAGGAATCCAAACCCTTCAGCATTCCACAGTCCTCTTGTCCTCGTCTGTGTCTACCCCAGAATCATTCTTGCTTTTATATCAAACTAAAAAAAGATGAAGATACTATCTCTATCAGATCGGATCATTTACTTAACAGATGGATTCTACTTCTTAATGTGTTGGTATTATTGTAAATCTGTAAATACGTTTTGATGTTTACGCGGTGATTGCTCATAGCGCCGGTTCCATGAAGAGACGATTATCGTTCGCTTTGAGTCGTCGTCTGTCTGTTTTTTTTTTGTCGTCCGGTGACTTCTGACGTCTTCCGTCGTCGCACGTCGCCTTCCGCCGATGTCCGCACGTCCTCGCTTCGTCGTACGCTGTCGCGAGTCGCGCTCCAAAATGCGCCATAACCTCCGGTCGTAACGCGAAATGTTGAGACCAGATTACCGCGAGACTTGATGCAGTTGCGTTCCGGAATCTGAAGACTTCGGTGGCCTACGACCCATAATTCTAGCTCGGATCCGGCCCGACGAGTTATGCCCCGTATGGCAAAGAATCTCCCTGACCTGAAACGCAACTTGGGAGAGAATTCCACCTGCAGCAAAACTCAACTTAAACAAGGAGGATTTTGATGCTTTTTCTCTGGGCGGTAATACCACTGTTAGTCTCGTCTCCACTTCCAGAACCTGTGTTGCGCTTCAGGCCACGCGAGTGTTCCATAGAACACCTTTCTTATTACAACTCGGGGGAAACACAATGCACGCTCCGCCCCAACCATCCAGCGCCGTCCCGTTCTCTCGTGTCTCCCTATTGTTGGACCGGCTCTCGATGCTCCCCGTATATCACCTCCTGTATTGCTCTCTTCTCCCTCTCTTTCCGAGGTTGTGTTCCTGTTACTTTCATCGTATTTCCATTCACGCGTAGGCCCGGAAGCCTTCAACAGCCTCAGTGAGAAGAGAAACTGTAGGAGTAGAAGACCTCCCAGACCATTGCAAGGTATGCGTATGGTAAGGTAAGGTCCCAGACCCCCAGCTGTGGGGGGTAGAAGACCTCCCAGACCATTGTAAGGTATGCGTATGGCAAGGTAAGGTCCCAGACCCCCAGCTGTGGGGAGTAGAAGACCTCCCAAACCATCGTAAGGCATACGTAAGGTAAGGTAAGGTCCCAGACCCCCAGCTGTGGGGGGCAGAAGACCTCCCAAACCATCGTAAGGCATACTTAAGGTAATGCAAACACTCACTCATTCCCCTTCTTACTGTTCTGACCACACAGTCTCCTCACAGACTGGGTCAGATGTCTGGATTCGCCCCTTTTCGATCGCCCAGCCTCAGCGCCCCTTCAGGTTAATGTTCTCGGCCGTTCTTTTGTATATCCTGAGAGACCATCGGACGCCTCCCCTCCTTCTCATTTTCCCTCGGCTGTCTCGTCTTCGTCAACCTTCTATACAAAGTCCAGTCCGAAGCACATTATGTGTCTCTCTCTCTCTCTCTCTCTAATGAGCCACGTACCAGGTCTCGACCCCTTGAGCACGACCGTCAAAGGAGACGCCATCATACGCGCCAGCGTTGCGCAGTCGTGCTGGTGGACCGTACCGTCGTAAGCAAGGATCGTACCGTCGTGCTCTTACCGTCTTCCTCCAGGGTCGTAGCCGTCTTGCTTGTACCGTCGTGCTCAAGGATCGTACAGTCTTGCTCTAGGATCGCACCGTCTTGCTGTAGGATCGTACCGTCTTGCTCTAGGATCGTACCGTCTCGCTCTAGGATCGTACCGTCTTGCTCTAGGATCGTACCGTCGTGCTCTAGGATCGTACCGTCTTGCTGTAGGATCGTACCGTCTTGCTCTAGGATCGTACCGTCTTGCTCTAGGATCGTACCGTTCGGCCCAAGGAAGGTACGCTACTCGCCCACACCCTATTCTGTCCATTTCCACTTCTCCCTTTTCAAAGTATTTATAAATTGCATCATATCATTAAGATCCCAATTTCCAGTTATTATCATTTACTCATTATTCCTTTAATTGCCTTTTTCTGTAATTAGTCCATCCGCAGAACATACTCTCCCTCTCTCTCTCACTCTTTCTCTCTCTCTCTCTCTCTCTCTCTCTCTCTCTCTCTCTCTCTCCAAAAGACAAATTTCTGAAATCTCAATCCGCCTTGAATCATCCCAATTTGAAACGCGAAATTTTTTTTCACCCAATTAACTCTGTTTCAACCTAGTTTGAGAACTCGACCCTTAATTGGCAGAGTAATTATCAGTAAAACAGAGCCGCTAACGAAGACTTTGATAGTTATGAAAAAAAAAAAGGTGATTAAACAAAGAATGGATCTCAGAAATATCGTAATGTCATTTCTTGGTAATATTTCCTTAGACATTTTGTCCATCCCTAGGGTGAAAGGTGATTGGCTGTGAGCACGGGGTGCTGGTACCGCAGGAGCCAATCAGGGGCGCTGGCTTGGCCGACGTCACACCGTGGCTGACCAATCGTTATGACGACGAGTGAAAGGACACACACACACACACACACACACACACACACGCCAAAGACCCCAAACCAGACAAATAAAATTCACAGCCGGACACAGACACACTCACAGCCAGACAAAGACACAGACACGTCTAGATATAGCTACATACAGACACACACAGCACAGACACCTGTTGATATAGAAACAGCATTAGATATGGTTCCACAGACGCACAGACAGATATAGACAGGGATACAAGACGTAGATATAGTCACGTAGTTGTACCGACACAGAGCTGGACAGAGGCACACACATAGACACGAACAGACATAAAAGTTGGATCCACGATTGTCTGTGTCTGTATGTCTGTCTGTCTGTCTGTCTGTCTGTATGTATGTATGTATGTATGAATGTATGTATGTATGTGTCTGTGCGTGTGTGTGTGTGTGTGTCTGTCTGTCTCTCTGTCTGTATGTGTGCATGTATGCATGTATGTGTGTCTGCCTGTCTGTCTGTCTGTCTGTGTCTGTGTGAGTGTGTGTATGTGCGAGTAATTTTTTTCTTTCTCATAACATACATGTAACTCTCTCTCTCTCTCTCTTCCTCTCTCTCTCTCTCCCTTCCTCTTACCCCAATCTCTCCCTTCCTGTCTCCCTCTCCCCCGGTCTCTCACTCCCCTCCCCCCCCACCCCAGGAACATAAGGCCGGTGTGGGCGTGGTTTTGTCATTTAGTCATTTAGTCGTTTACCGCAATAACGAATCATCCGCGCGGTTGCCAGATGGCGCCATCCGCCTCGACCGTCTCTCTCTCTCTCTCTCTCTCATCTCGTGTAAAGCGAAAGAAAAATGAAAAATGTCTCTCATCCGCCTTAACTTTACCCATTCCCTCGTGTGTGTGTGTGTGTGTGTGTGTGGCTAATTAATGGCTACATTTATCTCCCAATTCGATGCAGTAAATGATAAAGGAGAGGGTGAAAAAAAAAAAGAAAAAGATATATGAAGATTTTGTTCTCTTTTACGTAAATAAGTAATTTCTCATCGTTTACACTCGGCTGAAGGGTAAATTAGGGCTGGCTCAGAACTACCACCCACTTCCTGGCTCTGCTGGTGTCCCCTGGGTATATATATATATATATATATATATATATACATATATATATATATATATATGTGTGTGTGTGTGTGTGTGTGTGTGATAAAGACGAGACAGTACAGATCAACTGGGAAAAATATAGAAATACAGATACCCGGTATCTTAGATATGTGAAGACCGAATAGACAGATAGACAAGAGATAGAGATAATAGAGATAGACAAAGATATCAGCGGCAGTGCGGGCGAGATCTTTGTGACAATGGAAATCTCAAAGAGTTTCGGCTTTTTCCCAAAACTTCTGTTCCCTGATGTCTTCGTTCACAGGGGGTAACCACACTGAAGATTCGATTCTCCCGATAACTCCATCGGCCGATCGTCTTGATCCGATATTACCCAAGGGGGCCCGATGTCTTTTTCACGATTTAACAGCTTGGAAGGAATGAGTTCACGTTTCAGTGAGAAGGCTTCAGAAGGCCTCTGAACTTGGCCCAAGTTTCGATAAGAACACTTGAAAGAGCTTTGAACTTGGCCCAAGCTCAAAAGAGTGCGCTTAAAGAGCTTTGAACTTGGCCCAAGCTCAAAAGAGTGCGCTTAAAGAGCTTTGAACTTGGCCTAAGTTAAAACGAGAACACTTAAAGGAGCTTTGAATTTGGTCCAAGTTCAAATGGGTACGCCTTGAGGCCTTTGAACTTGGCCCAAGTTCAAATGAGAGCACTTGAAAGCTTTGAACTTAGTCCAAGTTCAAATAAGCACACTCAAAGATCTTTGAACTTGGCTGAAGTTTAAATGAGTGCACTTAAAGCCCTTTAAACTTGGCTCAAGTTAACATCGTCAACAAAGCCCCGGAAATAAAACTTACCGATAACACAGCCATCCGATATCATGACCTCTTTAGCACTTACCCGATAGTGGGACCACCAGTAAACGACCTTCGATAATTCGAATTTTGACTTACTATCATTAACTTTCATTTTAAACCCCGCTATTAGGATGACATGCCGATGGCACGACCTCGATAGCACGACCTCCTGATAGCATGAACACCAATAACACGACCTCCGTTAAGATGAACTCCCGATAATGCGAACACCCGATAAGTCTAACAACACAGCACTTGGTGACGTTCGTCACCGTTACGCGACCTCCGATCACGCCCTCCGATATACAATACCCGATATATGGATTCCCGGTAGAGCAACTCCCCGATAATACAAGTCAATCTTAACTGGAAACATCGGTAAGATATCCGATAAAACGATGGCAAAAAATCATGTTATATATATAAAAAAAGATAGCACAGTTTCCGATACAAAATCACGAACATGGAGACGGCGAAAATGATATCACTTATGATAACTCTCTTACCCGATACAGGTTATGAATAGAGACGTCAAAAGTGATATCTTGGATGAAGATAACCAAATTCTCCGATGCAAGACCCAAAATATAACAAAAATTACGGATTTAGAACTGATATCATAAATTTAGATAGCACAATCCCCCTATTCGACATCCCCCATATAACAAATCCATGATAACATGAGCTATAACACTAAACGTATTGAAAAACTCCCTTCTGAACAGCATTACGTAACCCTAACAGCTTTCAAAAACCATATAACAGCAATTCGACTCCTTCTCCTCTGCTGTGATAGAGGATTTGATTGCAAGGTAATCAAAATGGACTCCCGTGGGGTAGCGGTTAGCGTTCCCGACCGTGACGCATTCACGGGGAATAGCATAGGTTCGAGTCCTGGTTGCTGCATCAGTCGGTCCACAGTCAACCCAGCTGTCCATCCACCCTCTACGGGATGGTCGATAAAATGGGTACCTGGCTAAGGCTAGGGTATATATACAGAGCGTTAATGGGACGGCTTTGATTAGTGCCTCAGCTGCCCGGTCCGTCTCAGCTAACATAAATGAATAAAGAATAAAGACCGCGAACTCCTTATTAGATTTCTCGAAGCCGTTTATCACCTATGTATAATGCCGTATCCAGCCAGTATTTGTGTGATTTGATTCATCAACATGTACGTTACTTTTCCGTCACGTGCAGATGGCTGTATCTTAAGAATGTGCGATGCTTGACCCTGGCATTCGATACTTTGGTCAAGCGATCGATTTCTCGGGAGAACAGTGGTCGTTTTTGTCTTGCAAACGATCTGTGATGCGGTAAACGACAATACGTGTGGTGTGGTGTTGCATTTGAGAGCTAATTGCCTCGTTCGAGACAGCTTCATCGCAAATGGACATTGCGTTTTGAAAGTCAAGCTTCGTGGACCGCTGACGAGCAGTTCCCTCTCGTTAGGCCTGGGTACATAAATCGCTCCGTCTTTAACCCACTAAGGACGATGTTATGGCCCTTGAGCACGACTGGTCGACCCTTATGCACGATGGCTTGGCCCTTGACATGATAATTGTGTTTGCGGGTCATATTCTCTGGTCCAAATCATCATGCAAAAGATGGCCACAAGTGTTCAAAATATTTTGCCCTCTTGCAGACGTCATGTCGTTCATTATGCATTTCCCGTTGATGCAAAGGACTTGTGGCTCCATCTATATCCACCAGAGGAAAGCTAATATAGCTTCTTTCCCTCGTAATATCTCATGGAGTTCATGAGGAATTCGCTTGCCCGTGACGCGCGCGCGGTACACAGCCAAATTTCCCTTCCAAATTAGCAAGATGAAGAATTTTACGTCAGCGTTCCCGGCTCCAGGAACTCGCTGACTTGACTCTAAAGGAGATGGAGTCCCGAGAACACCTCCGCTTTGGATGTCAGAGAATTGTGCTCAGGTACAGAGAAATCATTCCTTGGAAAACAGGAGAGAGAGAGAGAGAGAGAGAAAGCAGTACCCAAGTATCTTCTGCGTGTCGTACAAGACGACTAAGAGGGGCGGGCTTTGGGGTACCTGGAAATCCTCCCCTCCTGTATTACTCATTCCCAGAAAGTAAGACCAGGAGAGGTGGAGACCAGACAAAGGGTTATTCTTCAAAAGCTCAGTTCCTCCAAGCATGGCGCTACATCGAAATGGCTGGAAAGATGAAGAGCAGGTAAGAAATACGCGAACATGGATTTGAGGTGTTTCCAGTTTCTTAGATGTAAAGCCGATTATCAATTGTATGTGCATCTGGTCATTTCCAGTGACAAAACAGGTCTCTCCTATTAATAATCTCTTATACTCAATGACTCTGTACTAAGCCAAGTAGTCTCTCATGGGCCCTGGATGTATTACCGCTTGTAAAACAGTGTTTTATTTACGCTCTGTAAGTGAAAATCTAAAAGGCATTTACATCCTCTAATGGTCAAGCCTTCTTTCATGACGACTGGATGCATTCCCGAAAGAAAAACATTTTGATTTCCGCTTTGTAAATAAGAATCTAAAATACGTCCAAATTTAGATTCATTTTAATAGGAAGATGAGTATAGTTAGCCCTTATCCAGTCTTGTCGAAGAGGCTACTGAAGCCATTTGAATCCTTTCATAAGCTTAGGAATCAATTTACATCCTTCGTGTCCCACGTATAAGCGTCAAAATTTCTATTTCAAAAAGCTTTCGGGCGGGGATGGAGATCCTGGCCACAGCCAGAGATGAAAGATTAGTACCTCACTTTACCTAACTGTGAGGTATGGCATTCCCTAAACATCCACAGAACCTTAAACCTAAAATCCTTCCTAACTCAGACAGAGACCAACCTTCAGAAAAGCATATATTACTTCTACTTATTTGAATATCCCTTATTACCATTCGTGCATATTCTATACGAGCGTGTCACAATTACACATAGAAATGTTTCGTGAATTCGTCGTCAGCATTTTGCATTGCATATTTTGGCATTATCTGCATCTGGTAATACAGCGAGAGGTAGATGAATGTAGTATGGTTGGTTTACCCGAGTTAATTACTTGCTGAAACGGCAGTACTGAGGCGAGGCAGAATGAATACCTGCTATAAATTACTGATGTTATGTGTTCATGGTAGTCAGCTTCCTGTGTTGTCTGCTGTAAATTAACGTTTAAAATATCTCCGTGTAGTCCTGTTTGTTAAATTCATCTCGCTGGCTTTATATCATATACGCTTTTCCAGCTCAGAGAGAGAAAGAGAGAGAGAAAAGAGTCCAGCTCATTCTCGAATAACAGACGACAGGATAATATTGACTCCAGGTGCATCATGGGAACGATCTAACGCCGCCCCTCAACACCAGGGGGCCGAGGTGTTAAGCGATCCCGTGTGTAACAGGCCACCGCTTTCTAGTCTTTCTCACTTTGGTATACCCCAGGGCGAGTTGATGTCTCTGCCAGAGTTTGCTGTCGTAAGACAAGAAAAAAGTTGGATCATTGAAGTGTTCCACTGAACTGTTACTGACCTGTTCGTGTTCTGTCTTTGCAGGAAAAACGTCGGCAGAGTGTAACGACTCATGTGAAACCGGTGGAGAGTGAGTAGTTTGGTGCCCCAGCCTTACTCATACTCACACCTTACGAAACCTCATCTTCCACAATTCAACTCGCGCATTCCTCTTTCGTCCCCGTGGCCGACACCCGTATAGCGAGAGTGTATGAGGTCTTCGAGTTATCCTTGACTCCTAAACATCCAACAAGCCAACGAAACTTTCCCCTCCCCCACAAAGCTTGGAAACAGGAGCTTAAAGCGTGAGTCAAGTGATAAGTGTCGAAGAAGCTTGACACAAGTGCTAATAGGCAAGGAAAGCTTGACATTAGTGTTAAAGTTGTTGGATAAAGCCTGACACAAGTGCTAAAATCGTTAGATACAGCTTGACACGTGGTCTAAAAGTGTTACATAAGCTTGAGTGCTAAGAGAACTGAAAGACCATGATACACGTGATAAGCGTTATGAAAAAGCTTGACCAAATACTGACACTGTTAGAAAAGCTTAACCGAGATAATAAAAGTGTTCGAAAGCTTAACACAAACGCTAAATGTGTTGGAAAAGCTTGACCAAGTTCTAAATGTGTTAGAAAAGCTTTAACAAGGGCTACAAGTGTTAGAAACATTTGACACACGCTCTAACCTTGTCAGAAAAGCTTAAGACGTGTTAAAAAATCAGGATAAGTTTGCCGCAGTCTCTTATAGAGCTTAGAAAAGCTTAGCACTCGTAGAAAATTACCAAAACACTTAACACAGGTGCTAAAAGTGCTGGAAGTACTTCTCCTACTTTCTAAGTGGAAGTGTCGGTTCCCTGAATGTCATCTTATGCTGCCGAGAACAGGGTAAGTACAACGACTCTATTTTCGCATTCGAATTCCTTTAAAGTCCTGCTTTTGAATTACTTTAAATTACATTTTTATATCCTTAGAATGGTCCCTTAAGGGCATCAGGGTAGCAAGTCTCGCCACAGGGAATTAAGCATTCCCAATGGCCTTTGGCAAGCCTGTGGGAATGGGATTTCGGGATCGGGAATTGGATTCCGGAATTCCAAATCCCACTATAGGCACACTTAATCCACTCCATTAAGCTGGCAACGGACTCTAAGGTAATTCTAATGTAATATGTTGAATTATGTTCCGTCGAGTATGCAGGTTATATTGCACTTCATGTTAAATTTCAACTGCGTTAATTTGATGAGGAGTTCCACAACTTCGAAACTCATTTTATGAGTGTTGTGAGTTATGTTGTGAGTTATGATGTAACTTTATGATTACCTTCGTACACCTCGCCGAAATTAAGTTGCTAATTGATAAAGGTAAGTTGTATTTAGTAATTATCTTCATTGATCTAATCAATTTCCTCAACACTGTATTTTCCGATATCACAAATATGAGTACATTTTGAGACGTCATTACCCTGTCTTGAGCAAATAGGCAAATCACCCTTTTCTGATTTTTGCACGTACTCCTTTCCGACACACCAGTTCCCCCGTTTAGTCAGACGAGCGTTGATTAGGATTCCTGCGTCGTTTGGAGCCTTTTTACGTCATAACTACAAAGGACTTCTCCAGTCTCCGATAGTGTGAGGTTCATTTTGGGTTTATTTCAGTCTGAAGTGTTTGTTCGTCGTTTCCGTAGCACTCTGAGCTTGAAGGTACTGTCCCTGGAGACGACGGTACTACGACCCTTGAACACGACGGTACTACGACCCTTGAGCACGACGGTACTACGACCCTTGAGCACGACTGCCAGACCGTTAAGTGTCAAGCCAAAGGGCCGGGCGATGATACGCAAGGGCTGTACCGTCGTGCTCAAAGGGCTGTACCGTCGTGCTCAAAGGGCTGTACCGTCGTGCTCAGAGGGCTGTACCGTCGTGCTCAAGCACTGTACCGTCGTGCTCAAAGGGCTGTACCGTCGTGCTCAAAGCTTCGCACCGTCGTGCTCAGGGGCAATTATCTCTTTTTTTGCCGTTCATTACGCGAGTTGAGGTAAGGGTCGTGTGACTAGCAAGCCGGGAGGGCACAGAGAGAGCTGTCACAAGCACCCGCTACACAGAAGATTCAGTTGTGTGTGCTGATTCGGGCGACGTGTTAAGGAAGTAGGTAGCCTTTCCGCCCTGTCTTAAGTGAGTCGGACGATGAATAAGGTGCTTAGATGAGTATAAGTTGCTTCCCTGCCGTATCTGAAGTGAATCAGATGATGATTTCTTGCTGTATCAAAGTGAATCAGATGGTGTTTCTTACTGTTGTATCTTAAGTGAATCAGATGATGATTTCTTGCTGTATCAAAGTGAATCAGATGGTGTTTTTCACTGTTGTATCTTAAGTGAATCAGAGGACGATTTCCTGTTGTATCTTAAGTGAATCAGATGATGCCTTCATACTATATCTTAAGTGAATCAGGTGATTCTTCCCTTCTGTAATTAAGCGAGTCAGATGATGATGTAATACAACAGTGAGGTGTGCTGCCCAGCTCTGTCTAAACATGTTGACAGTAAATGACAGAAAGCCAAAGGCCCGTCATTCTGAAAGGGAAAATGAGCCGTCGAACTGTCATGTCAGATTGAGATGAATGGAGAGCAAATTAGTCTTCAGTCACTTTGGGTAATTAAGCATGATAATTAGCACAGATGATGTATATGAGGTGGCAGTCGAGAAATTACCTCCCCTGGGCATAATCAGGTTTATATAAGCAAAAGGGGAAAAAAATTACATATATGTACGAAAAAAAATATATATTTCACAAAGATTACAGCTCTCAAATCGGCACCGGCAATAGTCAGAATTCACAGGGGTCTCGTCCGGCGTCAACACACGAGAAAGCCGCCCATCTAGCACCTTGGCGGTTGCGGGGGACAAGAAAAGGACATATTCTAGTCCGTACGTCGGACGGGAGCACGACGCCACAGTGGGATGTCGACCTTCCCGTCGGCGCACAAGAGGGCAGAGACAAAGCCCTGTGTTGGCCCGGCTCGGTTTGAAAGTTAGTTCGAGAGGAGATTTGTTTTAATGAAAAGCTCAGAAAAATGGAAGTGATGAAAGGACGGATTCACAAAGACTTATTAAGCGCACGAGGCACTTGGTATATTTTTTTTTTTGTTTTGTTTTTTTCCCAGTTTTTCTGGCATGTTGTGGGAAAAGGACAGATGAACAGCGTATATATAATGGGAATATTTGAGGAAGTTGTTGGGTTGAGGGAGAGTCTGTGCGTGCGTTTGCGTGTGTGCGTTTGCGTGTGTGTGTGTGTGTGTGTGAGTGTTGTACGAAGTATGTTTATCTGTGTCTGTGTGGGTATGTGTGTCTGTACGTACGTGCGTGATTGTCTGTTTGTGTAATACTGGAGGAGATCCTGCACGTGTGTGTGTGTGTGTGTGTGTCTGTGTGTGTGACGGGATCTGTGCTTTACACTCGCGTTTGCTCCGTCTCTTAACTCAGATCTTTTTTATACAAGGCATAACTTACGTTAAGACTGAAACTAGAGCTATTGATCTTATGGTATTTCATTCCTCCGATGTTTTTCACGAGGCGACGATATGGACTGTTCATTTCACGAGCAAAGTGACGTTGTTGGTCACCGTTACAGCATTGTTCCCGTAGACCAACGGACAACGGGCCAAGCGACCCATAAAAACATTACGTACGTCTTGATACGCAGGCGCCACACTGAAGACTTTCAGCAACTAAGACAAGGAAAAAGAAGCTATAGAACAGGCAAAACAGCTCTCACGAAGACAAAGAAACTAGTTTGGAAACAGACAATAAAATCTCATACTCGAGTGTTGTCCCCGGTGGTGCTGAGGACGTGAGAAAGCCGTGATCGCATTTCAGGGAAACCCCCCGTCTTATGACAGGGAAAAAATCCCTTCCATTTCTTTGTATGGCTGGGAAGTTTCCCCTGCCATTATCTCCCAGCTTCTGGGTTGAATTGTCCCAGTGTTGGGCCATTCAGTCGGGCTGACAGAACCGATTTGTTTCCCCGTCTGCGAAATGATGACTCAAAGACTTCCAGTCGGCCCAGATGGTGGTGAATCGGTATAGGGACTTCAGTCATGGCTCACTTTCTAAGTCTAATTCATCTTCACGGCTTCTGTCTCACTCATTATCGATAATTATAATCCTCGTGTGTTGTACTTTTCATCAGGCTTGTTTGGTTGATGTTTTCCATCGTACTTTTCTCAATAGCTTTGTCCGTCCCACCGCCAAAGTCTCGTGAAGTCTCATCCATCATCATAACCTTTAGAACACCTTTCTTCCTAGGGGGTCGGGTGCTTGCGTGCCTGCGTTCCTGGCCGGGTCACGCAGCCCCCGGCCAGCCACATTGCACAGGAACCGCCCGAAGGGCCGCTTGTCCCAAGAACAAAGCTTCCATCGGCACTTCGGTGATTACTCGACTGAGCGTCTTGTCTCCGAACTTCCAAAGGCAGAGCGTAGATCTCTCTGCCTTTCCATGTTCCATCCAGACGACTGCATACCGACCTTTTTGTGGGGAGGTATCACTATAGTTAGCGTGTGTACTACATGTTGGCCTGGAGTCTCGTTCCAGTGCTTGGTCTGGAAGCAAGCTGGGTTGCGGACGCTTCTCCGATCAATCAGGCTCTTCGAGGCCGAGGTTCAAAAGGCCTGTCCATACCTTCCGCTATCTGGATGGCCAGATTACGCCGGGTGGATATTCGTTCCAGCGATATTTTCGAAATTCTTCGACGCAAGAGTTCACAATTTCCAAGTATTTCCAGGTATTTTCTTCGACAGTTTAGGTTCCAGAGTTTTGCTCTGCTCTCTGAGACTGTATTCAAGGCTTCCTCAAGCCCATCACGCTAAATTGGGATATATTTTCAGGGCCTAGACTAGTAAACACCCCCTGCAGCATTTTCCATGGGATGATTCTTTGTCTACCTTCTGCGTTCCAGAATTCTTTCCCAAGTGCTTTCAGTCGACCACAGAAATGTTGTTATTTTGACAGTGTCACTGTGGGTCGTGGATGATCGCCTCTTCCCTGTTTCCAGTTCGATTCTTTCGTCTTCCTGGAAGGAGCAACGTCGTCCCACAATACTACTTTAGTCTGGAGTGTAAAAGTACTATAAAGGGCGTTACCAACTGTCTTTCCGTCTGTCATCTTGAAGAGTCGTAGGATCCAGCCTACCATCTTCTTTCAAGAGGCCGATATGACAATTGACGATGACCAGATCATTTCTGTGCTTGTGCTGATGACTGATGCTCCTGTTCCACATTCCTGAAGCCCATTCCTCCGTGCGTCAGTAAACCACCAAATGCTTCAAAAGTTCAGGCGAAAGTTGCAAATATTTCTAAACTCTTTAGCGGACATTGTTAAAAAACACAGGGGTTGGGGGGGATGGATGGGGAGGGGGGGGGGGCATGACAGGAAAATAATTGTTTTCTTTTTTTTTTTCGTTGCCACATTCAGTCCGACAACAAAAGGGACAACGCTTGCCGCTTCAGCATCCACATAGGTGGCGCGCCACACAAGGCACATCACCACACGAAAACTGTACCACAGCGGAAAGATGAATTTATGCGTGAACGGACACGAATAACGAAACCTGTTGTGTGTGTGTATATATATATATATATATATATATATATATATATATATATATATGAAAGATAGAATATGGAGCAG
>JAYMFT010353116.1:0-22921 GCA_038088735.1 Panulirus argus
TATATACACACACACGTTACGCTTTTTCGTCTTCGTTCTGCACACCACACATCTCTCTCTCTTGAAGCACAAACAACAAACCAAAACATAATTGATTTGTACGCCCTGTGAGCGGTAGCGCAAAAAGAATTACAGAGGTCACAAAGGGTCTTAGTCAGGACCCAGTGGGTTAATATTATGTAGGTTGTTACAAAGTGGATTCATTTTACAAGCTTCATTACATGCATTACATAGTTTCATAAAAGTCTCACAGACTAGATGCAAAAAGTGGATACAAACTTATAATTTTCAGGTATCTGGTTATTAACAATGTGTTGTGACATTCCTTTCGGGATTTGTTTAGACCTATCGCTAAAGGACTCTATTTTTTCACATTTTAAGACACGGTGTTCTAACTTGTGTCCAGATCTTCGTCCACCAACTGTACTGTTCACATGATGCAACGTCTCTAGATAGGCCAAAGCGCCAGTAGCACCTATAGCCTAGCCTCAGTCTAGCAGTTACAACATCATGTAATCTGCTGATTTACTGTGATGGAAAATCTTTCTACTTGTGCTGATCTGAATTCGTCTACTTCCTTTTTCAAACAGGTCTGTTAGTTCCTTTCTTCTGACTGACAACCCGATGGTGTTTTCAACATCTTTACTGAGTGCATCAATTTTGTCATGCTCACGGAAGGAATTCATAACATTTTGATTTGAATTCCTCAATGTTTAGATATTTGTCTCTGGCTTCAGAGACCAACATATTGTTGCAATCTGACCTCAGGATGATAAGGGTGTCCAGCGCATTCAGCCTCACACTTTAACCACACATGAATGCGACAGAGCTGAAGAGAACTAAGGCTCCCACGATACGGTAGGCTCCTCCTTGGCGTTCACTCTGCACGCCTGTTTCGCTGTGAAGTGAAACCAACGCCTGCGTTCAAACCCCCAACCTCTACACGCAATACCCACCTCAACTGCACACGATCAAAAATTTACCTCCAGCATCTTCACAACGAATAGCTGTGTTCCTTGACGTTTCGGTTACTGCGGCTCTTCAGCGGTAAACATCTTCCACCTTCAACTCTACTGCCCAACCTCTCTTCTTCACCAACTCGTCTGCTACGCGTCCTGAATGGCTAAACCATCATAAAAGGCTTTCATTCATGCATCTTCCTCACGGCTTCTTCACATTATCCATCCTCCTCACTCAGTTTATTCTCCTAATGCCAAATACGATTTCCCATTTCTATAGCGTAAAAACCAAGCTTTTGTTTATACATATACATCTCCGTAATGAACATCCTATTCTTACTCACACCATCACGATCATCAGAGCGACCTACCATTCTACCCCCACATCATCTGATCCAGCCAATAGAGTAGTATTATGTGCATACAATGACTTTTGGTAGCCGTCGCCCTGTCCCACCACGGTTCGGCTGCTCGCTGCAATCACCCCCACCTCGCTCATCTCAAATATTGCCCAATCCATAAAATTTTCAAACACCCGAGGTAACATGACACAGCCCTGGCGCATTCCCACATTTATTTGAGAGTACTCGTTCCGTACCACCATTTTCTCACAGGGCAAACACATCTCTTCTATCATGTAAGCAAATAAGTCCGTTCAGACGTGTTCTGTGCACAGCACATATATACATAAAAGTGTGATAGGCAGTTCATGTTATTATTGTGAGTGCTGGGGAGAGTTGTACTTTTATGGACCCAGATATTTCCTGATTGTTCTTTGTTAATAACCCCCAATACTGTTGTGTGAGTGCAAAAACCCCTGCACGTGATATGACTTTTTTTGAAATACTAAGACGGTTGTTTTTTGGTATGTTGTGGACAGCTGCTGGTGGGCCAAAGCGGGGGAGGCACCGGGGGGTCTGCTTGCTGTGAGGGCCGGGCCATGATGACCGACCCCGTCAGCGGCCAGCCCGTCTGCTCCTGCCAGTACGAGCGCTTCACCCTCGGCTCCTACTCCAGGATCGGCTCGGGCCTCGGCGCCTCCGGGGGCGTCTACGGAACCACCTACACCTCCAGCGAACAGAACCCTTACCCTTCCATCGGCATGGACTCCTCCGCCTTCTACAGCCCTTTAGTAAGTACTGCATCTCCTCTCCCACTTTCTCTCATGTCCTCTGTTGTGCCATAGTATTATTGATTTTAAATGTCCATTTTTTTTTTTTAGTTTAAGGAACAAATGATCATTTACTCTGATGGTCCTTTATCTCATCATTATCTAAAGAGTGCTTTCCTAATCCCACTTGTCTCTCAAGTGTGGCCGAGAGGCTCGTCTCACACCATTACGACATTAAGCTGTGTTTTTTTTTTTTTCAAGTTCTTAGACTGGATTTATTCAGTTCCAGTCAACAAATTCTAAGTTGCAACCCATATTCTCTACTGACGAAGAAGATCCTCTGACATTGGAAACTCATTAACAGTAAACTAACTGTAGGGACTGGGGATCGGGGTCTTTGTCTTTCCTTCCTTATGTATCAAGCAACAATATATCCGCCATATCTCCATCGCCGCCACCAAATCAAGCCCTCCTCTTCCCCCTCCAGCCGTGTGATGGCACTCACTATACCCCTCCGCCCCCTGCCCAGCTGAACCACCCCTCCCCCCACCTCATACCCCTCTGGCACTGGGCTTCCGGCGGGAGTAACACGAGACGCGGTGTTTCCCACCCGTGTTGGCACCTCGCGAGTGCCGCTTCTTAGGGCCCCACGACAGACACACAGTGTTGTCTTCTTCCACCACTTGTCTCCAGATGTACACAGAAAACGTTCAAGGTTATGGAGAGTGTGTTTTGAACACTTATCTTTCTGTCTTCTATTATCATTATCATTATTATCATTCTTACTGTTGTATAACCTTGCTCTTTATATATATATATATATATATATATATATATATTCATTCGGAAGATATGCAGAAAGACCTGAAAATTGGTGAGATTACTTTCCTAATGCAGATGTAATGAAGTCAGATGTTACACAGTTTCTGTAAAAGTCATCGTTAAAGCAATAAAAGAATAATAATAAAAGTACAAAAATATGATAAGTAGAAAAAAAAGGTGGAAAAGTATATATATATATATGTATATATATATAAGACCAAAAAGGAATTAAGTAGAGAGTGAAGGAGGAGGAGGAGGGACGGAAGGGAGAGGAGTGCAAAAACTGAGGGGGAGGAATGATATGACAAGGGATGGCTGCATGGGGAAAGAAAACGGCCAGAAAAAGCGAGGTGGGTGAGTGACATTAGGCGAGGGGGAGCGAGAGGCAGCGCCGCCGCTGGGGACGACCCTGCTGTGTGCTCGACGCCCACACCACAGGGTTGGTTGGCTCTTGGGGGGAGGAGGGGGACTACGGCGTCAGGCCTGGGAGAACCCCCTCAGACCGTTGGGATGGGTCTGGGAGAAATGGAGACTAACAGAGTCAGAGACTGAGTGGGGGATGGGTGTCGGGGTCCCCTAATACTAACTGGAGGGTCGGATCTGAGTGGGAGCCTCTCCGGCCGAAGGGACGGGTCCGGGAGACACTAGAAACCACAGGATCAGGCCTGAAAGCCCTTCCCCCTTAGTCCATATGACTGGATCTAGGGGACGCAGAGACTACAGAAAGATCGTAGAACCCCAGAGACTACAGAGTCAGGTTTGGGAGCTCCCGAGACTGCAGAGAGAATATCCCGAGAACTATAGAGCTGGTTTTGGAAACATTCTAGACCAGGGTCAGGTCAAGGAACTCCCGCAGATTACACAGCAACGTCTAGGAACACCCCCAGTACAAGAGAGACATGTCTGGGGTCCTAAGGGAGTCAGGTTTGCGAATGACAAAGGCTTATAGCAGCAAAGTGGGAATGCGTCACCTGATACAATAAAGCGCGGCGATGTGCCGGCAGAAACAAGTGTGGAATGGGCAGGGCGTCTCCAGATACAAGTAAACGGTGTCACCCTGACGCTAGACACAACAGAAGGGTGACAGTGTCGAATGCCACAGAGGAGTGGCACCGTTCACACAAAACACAACAGGGAAGGGTGGCAGCACGTCGCCAGAAACAACAGAAGGTGGCATTGTGTGTCACAGGCACAACACCAGGGCGACGGTGCCTCGCCAGGTAACAACACACACAGGTGACCGAGCGCTGACAGACACAGCGGATGTGTCGGTAGTAGTGGGTCGTGAGACGCCACGTTAAGGTGAAGTGCGTCGTCGAGATACCACAGCGGGATGAAGTGCGTCGCCAGTCAGGACACCGGGTTGGGAGTGGGTTGGCAGAGGGGGTTGTTGAGCCCGACCGATCCTCACAAAGCCGGTGGAGGGCCGTGAGCCGGTCACCCAGGACAGGCTCCCGTGCTAAGTGCCGGTCGCCGGCTCCCCGAGTCGGAGCCTTCACCCGCTCCAGGTGTCAACTCCCTCTTGCAAACACACACCGTCGGCCTTCATTTAATTTTTTTTTTCCCCCCTCATCTTCCGTTTTTGTGAGCGGGACGACCATTACACAAACCGCGACGGACGCCTGTCTGTCTTAAGAGCCACGCGCGCGTCCACATCCCCTCCAGGATAAGTCCTGTATTACAAGGTGGCTCGAGATTTAGCGCTTTTGGACGTGTGCCCGCGGGAGGTGGTGTGCGCGCTGTGCCGATGGCTCCCAGGAGTTACTAGTGACCACGAGCGACAATGAGCCAGCCGCCCTAGAGGCCCCGTGCCCTCGCCCAGCCAGCCCTCCCTCTCTGATCTCCCTGACCTAAATCTCAACAGGAGCTCACGCTGGCCGAGGGACGCGATGAAGGATTAAGTCTCGGTTTCCTGCCGGTGGCGCAGCTCCCCCGGTACACGCTGACGACTTACACGCGCGATTGCAAGTATGCTTTGCCTTCCCCTTCCCGTCCCGGCTCGCGACGCTGGTTTTGGCACTTTCCGTCGGATTACTGCGGGTCTTGGCGGCCTCGCCTCACCTCTAATTCGACAGCTTCTGGTCTTGACTGGTTTTAATTTTTACTCGTGGAAAAAAACTCACTCTTTGTCTCACCACGTTATATGTTGCGTGGTATCTTAATCTCGCCCGTGATCTCTCTCGAGGAGGATGAAGTGAAACAAACTTTGAATACTGTTCTCAGCTGAACTTCCGGGGAAGAGGAGCCCCATGGCACGGGGGTTGTGGATCACAGGCTCCACTCTGTTACCACCTTTCCCGACTCCATTTGGCGTACGCGGCAGTAGTCGGTTCCGTTTCACGCGTCCGGGCTACTGGTGCGTTGCCTGGCCCTCGTGGCGTCTAGCGTCTGGCAGAACACGCAAGGTGCAGAAGAGAGAGAGAGAGAGAGAGAGAGAGAGAGAGAGAATCAAACCCTTTCATGTGTGGTCCTATAGAGTGCACTTAACGACGGAAAAACCCCATAGGTCCGATGCAGTCGGGACAGATCCACGTTTGCGGTATATATGTGTTACTTGCATTCTACGTGCGCGCTCCACTTATCGCTCTGTATATTTTGGGTTGTGTGACGGCGCTGCGTCGCGTATCAGGGTGTAATTCCCATTTGCATATAACCCCCACCCCCCACCCCACCCCGCCAGCGGGTCCCCATCTCCATGCATCGGGCCTTAACACACGACAAGTTCCTGCACGGGATATATCTGAATTCCTGCTTCAAACATGCTGACACTGGCGATGATGATCTTTGGCTAAAACCTTTTTTTGTGTGTTTATAATCCTTTCCTTCTTGGGAATAACAACAAGAGGCTCACCGACCTGAAACGAGTGACTCCCAGGGACATGACTGATCCTCCTGTTATGCCGTAAACTGAATTTTGTTCCTTAAGTGTCAGTATACTGAAAACACTAACACTGACGAGCACTAGAAAAAGCATCAGTAGCATATGACACTGCAAATGATAACACTGTAACGATAGCAGCGTCTGCTAGGGTAGGAGGACCCACGGCAATTGCAGTAGTAGCAGTAGTATTAGCAGTAGTAGCAGCAACAGGTAAGGAAACCCAGAGGAATAGCAACAGCAGAAGTAGGAGCAGGAGACAGGGCTCCTGACGATGGCGTTCGCGACAGCAGCGGTGAGGAGGCAGCGTTTGGCGAGAGATCTTGCTGGGTGAGGTCATCCTCACCAGCCTCCAGAATCCAGTTCGCGTGTTCTCGTAATAAAAAAAATCGAGTATGAGGTTTGGGAAATGTGATTTTACGACAGAGCGGTTGTTTACTCATTGGCAGATTAAGTACGCATGGACTGAGATTGAGTCAAGGACGTTTCCGTCATTCAAAATTGCGAAAATACATAGTGTAAATCACAGCTGCAAATTTCTTATAAAGTTATATATATTAGATGTGCTAATTCTTCCAGAATCACTTTTACATCATATTTCAGAGGAATTCATTTTTTTTTCTTAAAAAAGATCTATACTCTTGGATTATCACGAATTTATAATAAGATACAATGGCTGCACTTGATGGCGATTCCGTCTTTGTATTTTCAGCTTCCTTGTGTCACAGAGGCAAAACACCCCTGATGTGTGTGTGTGTATGTGTGTGTCTAAAACACCAGTCGTAACCTGACCTGTCCGTCTCCAAACACCGACAAAACCATTGAGATTTTGAAACATACGCTTCGGATTTTCTTCTGGGAAGGAACAGATGACAATAGCAATATCAGAAGACAATATATATAAGACGTTGTTGTGTCATTACGTTCTATTCTGAGTTTTTCTTTTTTTTTTTATTTCCTTTCTTATTTTTGGCGATAACACCGAGGAAAGTGATCTCAGGTACGCACGAGCCACCGCAAACATCGCAGGAACGAGGGACGAAGGCAGTTTAATTTGTCACACGTACCTTGGGTAAAAAAGAATCACAGAAGGAGAGAGTAAATGGAATTCTTGCTTTGTAACATGGTCAGAGTGGCCATAAGCTACGTGGGTAACCACTTCACAAGCTGGTGAAATGATCGCCGGTTACATAACAAATGAAGGTGATGGGAAAGCAGGGTAAACCGAATGTATGGAAGATACGTAAACACAGGTGAATTCATGACTGTTGCTAAGGGTTCATATGCAACCATAAAGGTGTATGAATACCTTGAGATGGGGTGAATGGGCGAGAATAATCAACTATGCAACAGTTGATAACTTCTGATCGGGAGATGGATAACCAGCGACAGAAAATTAAGACGAGACGACTGCTTTGGTTGCCTTCAGATACCTTCGAACCCGACTTCTCTTTCCCGTTCAGATAACGTTTACATGCGTGGGCAGCACTACCCACCCTCCACTCTTCCTCTGTTGGTACCAGCAGTTGTATTACGGAAGAGGGACGGAGGTGGGGAGGGGCTTGCAGGAACTTCTTGGTGGCCAGTACTGGCGAGGAGGCGCACCTCCTTCAGCTGAGAACTTACTTTTTCTGATCCAGCCTCAAAATGAACAGGAATGTTTCCTTAGAAATTGTATCCAAACCACGGAATGATAGTGTGTGTGTGTGTGTGTGTGTGTGTGTGTGTGTGTACCAAATGTTCCCAGCTCACACATGACGCTTACATCACCGGATGCAGTCGTGGCGTGATGGGTACGTACGTACTGTATCTGAAGATTCTGAATTTACAGGACGCTAGCTAGCTCGAAGCCCTCTTAGGACGTTTGACTTTATGGTAATATATCATATTACCCTTACTCACCTGGATATCTTTGTGTGTGTGTGTGTGTATGTGTGACAGACAGGTGAGGCAATGTCAACAGTCTTGTGGCCTTAGTGCACCACGAGGAATCAATTCTCTGTACAGCCTAGGTTCATTGAGAAGGTACCATGAGGTTCCTCTTCGGCTGCTAAGTTTTTTCACAGGTACATGGGAAAGACAGACGACAGCTGACCCGTTGGCACATGTCTAGGTCGTCTGCAGTGCTCTATATATTCTATATGGAAGGAATTGTATCACACAGATTCCCTCTGCTAAACTCACCACGTCTGTTTGTTATTCTGCCGGGCATCCAAAACATCCTCTAACTCCTAAAGACTCAAAATTTAAAGTGTAATACATAAAGTAACCAAGCCAAAAGAGAATATCCTTCAATAGTTTAACAAAGAACAGACTAGAGGTATTTACAAGAACGTAGAACAATGTAACATGACAGTGAGTAACAATGAACACTTTGCTACAACGCCATGAAGCTTGAGTCTCACGCTTAAATGTTCAAGAGCTACAGATCTGGTCTCTTAAGTGGGTAATGGCGTGGGCATGTCTGCCCCAACTGAAGCAACCAATCAGTTTACAAGCCCCATGCAAACTAGGGTACGCTAATGACTGGCTGCCACACACGAGAATAAATCTTTCAGACATGACCTGCTCAATGTGGCTGATCGGTCAGAGGCTTTACGTTTATGACACCACTGCTGGGGTATGTCGGAGGAAGCCAGGTTATCTCACCTTCGTCGCCAGTGCTAGAGCATGAGAGAGGAATTTAAGGGGCCTCTGTCGACAGTGGTACAGTATGAGAGGGGAAGCCCCTTCACGAACCCAGTCCCCTGATTCGCCAGTAAGAATGGTAAGCCAACAGACTTGAATTTTCGTACCTCGTTTATGAGGAGAGGGTACGGGTTGCTTACATGTCTCCTTCCCTACCTACCTTCCTCCTCCCACTCTTGAGGTCTTCAGAGACAGCAGAGGACTGGGAACCATCACCACGCCAGGTGACACCATCATCACTACAGGTAACTAACAACTCATCACGCCAAGTCCCACCACCATCAGTCACCGCCATCAACACTACTATCATACTAGTTATCTTCACTATCACCACTACCATGCCAATCATCGCCACCATCATCACACCAGACGCCATCATCGCTACGCCACAATCACCACCATCAGCACACCAGACAACAGCATTAATTATACCACAAAACACCACCAGGCCGGGTCTTCCTTGGCTGAACGGAAGGAAGTGAACATTTACCATGTTATCTTAAGAACAAATAGTCGTTTCTTGTCACCCCCAACAATACTTTTAACTGTCCATTCTCTCATTACTGTCTTTATCGCGTTTCACGTAAAGTGCAAGAAAAGAGAGAGGATAATTATGGTAATTTACACTGCGGCTAAAGAGGTCAAATTGGTAGTTTCGTATCACCAGTGAATAGGGGCGTTGTCGGGAACGATTCAATTGGCAGTTCTGTCCCACAGACAGGGATGGGGGAGAATGGGCTACAAAAGCTCTAGCTATTGTTGGGGGGTGGTTCTACACGTGGGAGTCAGGGAAACCTTAGAAATTGGAAGGCTACTTTCACAACCGTACAGATGCTACTGACAATCGGTGTGGCAGCGACCTCTGCGAAAGTGGGTACTTGCTCCATCGAGTCAAATCCCTGTTTAGACAGAAGGTGAGTATGTCTCTGGGCCGGGGAATGGGGAGAGGGGGAGCACCTACCTATAATTCATACAACGAGAGTTCGTTATATGGCGGGGCTAGAGCGCGGGGCTTATTTTTCTTTTTTTTTTCCCCTCTCGGAAATCTCCAGCTTAACCAGCAGAAGCCTTACTGGATGGCAGCGAGGATGCTGCTCTGTCACCCACCTACGTACGTACGACACCCACGCTGGTGGGGTGTGTGAGTCGTCTTGTACACTCTTCGGTACGGCATGTCACAGGATTTGGCTGTTCCGTGTTTGGGAAGGGGGGAGCCGGCCCTCTGGTCGCTGCTCCCCTTCGAGAGAGAGAGAGAGAGAGAGAGAGAGAGAGAGAGAGACTGACACATGACCACTTTATCCACAGCACGGAAAAAAAAAAAGAAAAAGGCCCGTGGACAGTGAAAGAAGAATTCTGCACCCACTGGACCTCTCATAACCGGGGCGCGTTGATTGGTTGGATTCCGCTCGTCCAATTGGCGAGCACCGCACACACTTTATCTAACTAATCATTGAATTTCTCTTTAAGAACACACACGAAGGCGGCGGGGAGCCACGGCCCCCGGCGCCTCGGGGGAAGGGGTGGCTTGGCTTGTCGGGCCCCCAGAGCTCACACGCCCCCCTCATGACCACGTTGAGGGCCGAACCTGTATATAATCAGGAATCGGCAATTACGTTCTCTTGTAAATCGAGGCGGTTCGTCACCCGGCAAGGCAGCACGATTTACAGCGTTTCTTATGATGCTCTTTTTTTCTTTTACAGACTAATGTAGTCGTGTGTGTCAATGCTCTCCTCCTGACCCGACGCCGTTGCCCCCCGGGGGCTTTGTTAAACACCGCGCAAGATCTCTTTGGTGTAATTTCCTTTCCTGGCGCAAGAACCACACAAACAGGTCCCTCTCGGCCGATCCCGACGAATGAGACATAATTTCTGGGCGGGTCTTCGTGTGTATAACTCAAGAGGCGGCCTCCAGAGACGCGCTCTGGACCTATACCCGCGGCCGCCCCATCATTATTAACCCCCTCGGCCGCCCCAGGGGGCACATATACACTGGTAATTATGCTGCTGCTGCTGCTGCTACCACGGGTCGCCAGGCTATCGGAGGCACGGGAGAGGAAGGGAAGGTTGAGGAAAAGGTGTGCAAGGACAGCTCTTGGCAGGAGGGCTTTGGGGGATGGCCGGTGCCTCACAGTGGCGGCGGTGGTCTGGGCGGAAGACCAACCCTGCGAGAGTTCTCTCCTCCTCCAGGCGGGACGACCCCCAGGCTTCCTCCCGGGACAACGTCTTTCTCACGCTCTATACTCCCCATCGCAATGCCCCTAGGGCTGTAATATTCCTTAGATCACTCCCTAGGGAGTATACCTTAACGAAGAGCACTGCCCAGGCAGATGGAGAGAGCTCCCCACGCAGGGTACTCTGATGCAGAGCTCTCCATAGGCAGTATTGCTGATGCAAAGCGCTCCCCAGGGAGTATATTGTGTTGCAGAGCGTCCCACAGGATAGCGACGCATAGATGCACTCCTCCAACATAACCTACTCCCAAGTGTCGTAGGCATTATATACGAAGAAAGTGTATCCCACTGGAAATATACCCCAATTTAGCAGGTCCCAGGGGTACCATACCTCAACATAATATGCCCTGCAGATGTATATTCCGACACAGAAATCCCCCACAGGTATCATGTCAAAGCCCAACAAGCTATAATAGTCCCAGGAGTACTGTACTCCCATACCTGACGACCATCTTCAGCTCCACAGACAGTATAGCCCGACATATGAAACGCCACAGACAGTACACAGACATATCAGTCCATACGGAAGTGTAGTCAGTCCGACATATACTCCAGAGACAGTATAGCCTGACACACGAAGTACCACAGGCAGTATACCCTGATATATCAGTCCCCAGAGACAGTATAACCTGACATATGAGGCACCACGGGCACTATTCAGGAAGTATACCAACATACTAGCCCCCAGGGACAGTACAGCCTGACATATGAGGCGCCAGAGGCAGAATAAGTCTCAGGGGAAGGTGTGGCTATGGGCGTAAGACACAGGATCATTTGCCAGGGAGCATTAGGTAAGAACACGCCGCTCCCCACTTCCTGCAGCGTAAGACAACACCTCTGCTGGCAGCCCTATGACCCCCTCCCGTTCCTCTCCCCTCCACCGCCATTCACCAACACAGGGAAGCTGAAGGAGGAGCTGTGGATGACGCAAGGGGGAGGGTGGAGAGGAAAGGCAAAGTACGGAGGAAGGGTGATGGTTAGAGGGGGCAGAGTAGCTGTGGTTTTATATTGAGTTGGAGGGTGGGGCAAAGTAAATGTGGATGGAGGTGGAGGGTGGATGGCCAAAGTAGGTGTGGGTGGAGGGTAGAAGAGGGCGGTGGAGGGAAGGCACGGAGAGGTAAAATGGAGATCAAGGTGAGTGAGAGACTGTGACAAGGGAAAGAAAGGCTTATGAGAAAGGATGGGGATGGGAGAGAGACCACAAGGAGTGAGAGCGAGATACTGTAGCGAGGACATGAGAGACTAAGAGAGAGAGAGAGAGAGAGAGAGAGAGAGAGAGAGAGAGAGAGAGAGAGAGAGATTCTTAAAGAGGAGGAAGACGCACAATGAGAGACAAGCGAGAGTGTAAGAGAGAGTACGAGAGTAGAGAGGAAGTCTGTGCAGGCGGGTACCAGTGGCTGGCTTGGCTTAGAGCAGCAGGGTAGGCGAGCGGGCGGGGCTCCATAATGAAGGAGCGAGGAAGGTGCCCGCGGGGTCTGGATGCCGGATAAATAACATATCAACGCCAGCACCCGCACTTAACAGCTCCTTATCTCCCCCAACTTAAGTGATCCCTAATAACATCCTTCCTCCTGAGTGTCACCTGCTGTCCGACGCAACCCGCTACTGAAAACACACACACACACACACACACTAGCTCACACGTGTGTATATATATATATATATATATATATATATATATATATATATATATATATATATATATATTTGTTTTTCTGCGTAGAGTCAAAAGCTCAAGGGATGAGACAGGCTTGACTGAGTAGGTTCAGCGCCATCAGAGATGAAAACATTGGGAGGCGGCCAAATGCTGTACAATTTAGAAATTCTGTGACGCTGTTTATTGTCTATATGTTCTCTCCCTCCCTCCCCCTCTCTCTCTCTCTCTCTGTACTGGTTAATGTTGACCCAGACTGTCACTGCCTCTGTAGGTCATTCTGAAGCTGCCTGCTTGTTCCACTGCTTCTGCCGGACATTCATTCTGCTGGTCGATGGCTTCACTGCCTCTGTGTGGTGTTCGGATTTGCCCAATGGTTTCAGTGTCTTGAGCAGTTCTTGCCATCTAGAATGACCAAACGGTCACCTGAAGGTTCCAATGCCTCTGTAGGACATTGTGATGCTGGCTAATCGTTTCACTGCCTCTGTAGGACCTTCTGATCTGGTCGGTCCCGGTTCATAACCGAGCGTACGATGAGCTGTGTAATATTGCTCCCGTCTGCATGTAATTCATCCCTCCATTCTTGACTGTGACCCCCCATGTAAATTACTTTTTTGTAATTGGCCCTCGTGTTTGATTTATTCACTGCGTCGTAATCTGTTACGGCTGCACTCCGTTCATAATCTGTAACAGATTCATGTTCTCGTCTTTTACGTTTAATCAGGCCTTGTCTGAATGAATGAAATCAGGATTACTTTTTTTTCTCTTTCCCTCTCTCTCTTCTCTCTCTCTCTTTGCATCACCGAAGGACTGACTGTCTGTCTGGCTGGTCTCTCACATCATCCTAGGATGACATCCTTTTCCACGAGACGTTGTTCAAAAAGTCTCTCTCTCTCTCTCTCTCTCTCTCTCTCTCTCCCCTCATATCGCTCCAGGCGTAATATCTCTCACCCCTTCCCATCATTGCACGACTATCTCTCTTTAATGAACTGAGGAGTCTCTCTCTCTCTCTCTCTCCCCCTCCACGTCACCCGCGGAGTATCTATTCCTCGTCATCCTCCAAGTCTGTAGATATATCTCTCCTTCCTCCATCCAGGATTGTCTCATCCAATCCCAACACACACATACACACACACACACACACCAGGAGCCAGACACTGAGGGGGCGGGTGTGACGTGAGTTATTGTTCCTCACGAACATTCGTCACCTCTTTCCCTCCCCCGTCGTCCACTGCTGCACCCAGTGTGTCATCCTCGCGTGGCCTCCACTAGGATGATTCTTCACAATTACTCTCCTCTTTTACTCTCGTCGTCCTCTATATTCCCTTCATTTTCTCCTCTTCTTCCTATTCGCTCTCGCTGTCTCGTAGTCATCTATCTCCTCTGCTATCCCTATATTTCCCCCTCCACACACCTTTGCTTCACCCTGTTCTAGGAGATGGTCAGCCCAACACGCTTGCTAGACCTCCGACCGAGCGAGCCTCCACCTCCAAACACGCTTCCGCCACCCCGTACCCAGGTCTTGTTTCAACCCAGTCTTGGTGTCCACTTGCAAATGACTGGCCGGACTGTCAAACTCTGCTATCAATTATGGTGGAGGGCCGGCCAGTGAGCACAGTGTGGCCTCAGTCTGAGAGACTGCGGCTGCTTCAGCCCCGTTGTCTCGCTCATAGACAAGAACGCGGGGACATAGCCAACTGTTATGTAAAAAAAAAAAAAAGAAAAAGAAAAAAATAGCACCCGCTAATTAAAGAGCCTCAAAGAGAGTTTTTTTTTTTTCCTTTCGCTTACTACTGAAAAGACTTTAAGCGTCAGCGTACTGCGCTCACTGGGGGGGGGGAAGATGGGTCGAGAAGGTAGACTGAAATGGTTTCTTTTATAATGGTGATATAAAATGAGTTAACCTGCAGCCTTCCCATCCGGGAAACCTTCGAGCCTCACAGCATTCCGGTCGGAGGTAGGAATTCCGCTAATCTCTCTGCTCATTAGAGGTTTTCTCCCTCCCCCCCCCCCCTTTCTTTACCGCGTCTTCCTTGCTCCTCCTCCTCCTCCTTTCTCAGTTCCCGGCAAAGCCACTCTCTCTTTCTCTCTCTCTCTACATTTACCTCCCCACCAACCCATGCACTTAAGTTCATATTTTCACACGAATTTCACCCCCTCATGCCAGTATTTTGACAAGCTGTATCTTGGCATTAGCGTCTCCTCAACCCCCCACGACAGATATACGGTTTGTTAGCTCACGTCCGTTGAGAGGCGTGTGTGTGTCTCTTGTAACACGACACCTTAACTGGCGCTACTTAAACACGCCCGGCAGGGAGGACCTGGGGGGGAGGAGGAGGAGGCTCTCAACCCTTTTCACACGGTTCTCGTAAATTCAGGAAGATATTTTGAAAGCCAGATGAATTTAATGGCTGGATAAGAGACATATGTGGGGGTTTGTTTACTTTCGCTCGTTCCCATCCACCGCTGAGTTTGTTGCCGGTAAGCCGACACTAAATGTAGGTAGGAGGGGGGTGTGGAAAGAAAAGGGGCGGGATGTTTTAAGGTTTCTTTAGGGATTTGATGGGTTTAAGGCTCTTTGAGGTGTCAGACAGAGGTTTTAGCTGAACAATGACTGTCCACAACAGTAAGACTGTGACGAATGGAGCTCATGCTTAAATTTTTTTTTATATCTGATTCGCAATTAGACGCAACGAGTCAGGGTGCAAAAGCGAGGCGTGATAAAACCTCTCTTTGATAACGAGGGTACGACCCTGCAGCACAGCGGTGCGACCTCTGGGTGTGATGGCCTACCCTCTGGCCAGCACAGCGTGAGAGTTAGACCAAAGGCCACAAGCCATCACACCTGAGAGTACCTCTTGAGTTTAAGAGGTAATGCTTCGCTAATAACAAGAGGGTACCTTCACCTCAGATTACGGTTTGAAGTTCTGGTTTTATGATCAAAATCTTTATAATTTGTTTAGATATGCAAAGACAAGGTATGCAAGGCACTGGATCCATACCATACAATGGGATATTGCAATTGCCTAAGATAACAGGTACGTGTTGCAAGCCTCGAAAAACCATGGTCCTGAACATTCCAAACGCCGACTCTGTTCTGCATCTGATGAACATAAACTAGGACACTGTATCAGCGAACGTCCCAAAATCAGTAACGTTAGACCTCGAGACATACTGTTTCGACAGTCTTGTGATTACTTTATCGACAATAATATCCTTGAAGACATTCTGACGCTATGGCCAAAATTCGCCATGCCCTGAGCTACGTAAAAGCCTGTGTAATTATGCCCAGTACAAGTACGTTCTGTAACTTGAATTTCCATTGTGTAATGTGCCCTGAACCTCTCTGTATTACTGTGAATGTTAAAAACATGCCTAGCGCCAGTATATTTCCTGTGCCCGTAATGTAACGTACCACTGAAGTCTCATACTGTTATCAATGTTAAGGGGTTATCGATAGTACGCTACATTGTTTATTGTTCCAAATATACAACCTTAGTTTATATGTAATTTGTATTTGTAAACACAAACTCGAATGTTAACAAGGTGTTCTGCATATGAGCGACATATTTCAAACATGTTTTGTATTAGAAAGATATTGTTACGTATGTTGCTGTAGGCATCACTCAGAACCCTGTAACTATACATCATGTATTTGATGTATCCTTGACCTCCCCCCCCCCTCCTGACGGGAGGAGGAGGAGAAGGAGGAGGAAGGGAACCTCTTTGGGTTCCTGGGGCCCCCACTCGGGCCCACCTGTCACCCTCCTACTTCAGTGAACTGTACTCACTGTACGCTCTACCTCTGCCTACGACTAACCCCTCTACATATATGTGCCCTTCACCCATACGTATGTCTCACTGAAATGCCTTGTCTACACAGATCTCGGCAATAAACGTTTTAAAACCAGAACTAAAAAACAAAAAACGCTAGTTATACAAAGGTGACTCAAGACACATAAGTCTTCCCCCTCAGGTAGAAAAAGGTCTCCCAGCTGACAGATCGAATATTTATTTGTTTATACGGCGTGCAAGCCACTCGTGCTCTTTAAACACATTAAGATCATATGCTGTTTGGATAGTCTGTCATTTCGAGTGAATGTATTCACACGTATATAGGCACAGTATATCTCAGCAGAATATATATATGTATATATATATATATATATATATATATATATATATTGTGCTTCAGAAGTATATATGCAGAAGTACGTACAAATTTTTCTTCTGTAGTACAGCCACGTACATAGATAATGTACTTCAGAATATACACATACGTACGTACACAGACACTCCTGTAGCATACATATGTATATATATAGTATATACTTCATTGGAAAATGCACACACGTACTTCTGTAACATACACAGGTACAGAGACAGCTTGTGTTCTTCGTAGTGATGTAAAGAGACACGAGATATCCCAAGAGGGAGGAGATGTCTCACCACCACTACTCGGCCAGCGTCCTCTCCCCTCCTCCCCTCCGTCGGCCGCGTCTCCTCCGGCGTCGCCCCGAACACAGGTCTCCACTTTAACCCGCAGGTCTATTCCCCTCCCGAGGAGTCCGCCTGGCTAGAGAAACAGAGGCCAACAAACCCAACCCCCTCTTCTCCCTCCCTACCCCCACCACACACACACACACACACACACACACACACACACACACACACTTGCGGTGGACTTAACAAACGGGACCTACGTGCTGAGATATATATCACCGGGATGATGTTCTTTTATGCGTGACACATGTCAACTCGCGGTTGTTATTCCACAATGCAGGTCCGAGGCGTCGTTTGTCTGATTGATTCTGACGTTCTTGCCGCATGGGTGTGGCGAAGGTGCGTTTCAGGTGCTACAAACTGTTAAGAAAAAGAAAACTGAAGGTCGGTAGTCTGGGAAATCGGCTCAAGCCCAGGCCTAACTTAAGTACAATCTGCAAGGTACGTGTGTCCACACTCGCATCATAACGCTGACGGCATCACCACCGCTTTCCCAATTCAATGGGAATTCTCGAGGAGTTCGCCTCATGAACTCTCACAAATATGAGCTCTGGTCCCATGGAGCTGCTCTTGGAGAAACACAGTACGTTCGCATGCAGTATTAAGGGAGAACGACGTATCAATTGGTCGTGATGCTTCGTTATGTGGGATTGTGATCGTAGGATGAGTCCTGTCTGTTGTCCCTAGAGAACATCACATACCTCACCAGAATAAGCAGCGTAAATCCCCAGCAGCGCCTGCTGCAGGTGTCAGTGGTGCTCGTCCTGAAATTCAGCATCTAAAGATTTTCTTTCTCTTTTTCCAATTGTAAGAATCATTACTTGCCCTCCAGCAGTCGACACCCGCCGCATCATCTAACTCCTTATACATAGAATTACGTGCTCAAGATCCTCCACAACCCATCGACCAGGACATTGTCCTAAATTCACGTATCGTAGAGCCTGTGATGTTGGGTCTGTATCGACCTGCCTGTCCCCGTCCCCTCCCGTATTTGGCATTAACATTCTCAGCTGCTGCTGCTGCTGCTGCTTCTAGCTCCTCACCGTCCACTACCAAAAATCGGAGGAGGAAAGGGGGAGGAGAGGAGGGAAATCGGGGTAAAAATCCCCGCCAGCAGCCTGTCTTTCCCTGCACCGCCGCCGCCCGAGCACCTTGGCTGTTCTCCCTCTTGTCTTGGTCCCCAGGGTGGGTTTCTCATCTGGGTCGCCTCTCACTCCCTCCTTCAATCGCCTCTCTCTCGCCAGTCCCCTTACCATGTCCTCTCCCACCTCCTCATTCCCTCTCTCACTCCTCTCTTAAGAAGTATGAGCGTATATTTCCACTCCCACGATAATCTTAATAACTGCTGTAATTCCTCAAGAGTACCATAATCTCACTGCTCAGTAACTGCTGAAATCATCATCTTGTACTTTGCTACAATGTGTCGAATCTCCTAGATGGTTTTGCTCCCTCTTCACCGTGATTCTCTTCACTCGTACGGCACTGCAGTACCTAAAGCTATGTTTTATGTCTCTCACAGTTCTCTCATTACCTCCCGCAATGCTTCAGCACCTTCCTGAAGGTGTCTCACTAATCTTTACCATACTTCAGAAGTTCAGCACCACTCTGTTGTGTCTCACTAACCCACATATCATTCTTCAGCACCTACCTAAGGAGTCTCACTGACCCCTACCATGTCTCAGTACTTCCCAACATTGTCACACTGCTTCCTACTACAGCAACGCCTTTTGATGTCTCACTACGTAGTGCTACTACGGTTCAACATCTTTCTACGGTATCAAGTACCACCTACAAGTATTTCATCGTTTCCCATTAGTGCCTGACTATTTTCTACCATTTTTCAGCAACTTGCTTCGGCGTTTCAGTGACTCCTGCCATTTTTCAGAACTTACGGTGTTTCAGTGATTCCTACCACGTTTCACCACCTCCCTTGTAACTCCCTCCTACGACGTTTCAGCACCTACGGTGTTTCAGCGATTCCTACTTTGCTTCAGCACCTCCCTGCTGAGTCACTGCCTCCTGCTGTGGTTCAGCATCTTAGAAATTCTGAGTCACTGTTCATTTATCCCAAAATTAAGAGATCCTACCATCTCGTCAGTGCCAGTCTTCCTTGGTGTGTGTCATCTATCTCACACGAAGCTTGTACAGCCTGTCTGCTTGACACCCCCAGCACCTGTGGATGGTGGCCGATGGCTTCCCCATCTCTTTGAATTACTCAGCTCAGCTTTATAGCGTCCCTAGAATGTCTTTTTCTTCTTCTGTTCCCCAGAATCTTATCCTAGCCCTCAAAAAAAAAAAAAAATATCTTTAATTTTTATTCCCTCTTCCTTGCTGGTCCTTAATGTCTCATCTCGGCCCTGAAACGACCTTCAGTCTGTCTCCTAATGACCCACTCCCTGGTCCTCATCACCTCCCTCCCGTCCCTGACCCTGATTATTCCCTTCCTCAGGCCCCTCAACTCTCGGTCTGTCTCTCCGGCCCTTAACACCTCCAATCCCTGAGGTATCCAACGCTCCACTCCCCTAGGCCCTACACGTCCTCTCCGCCGCCCCCAGGCCCTTATTGCCTCGCTGCTCTAGACCCTTGACGCCCTGGAGTTAATTGCCCGATTCATTGACCTTAATTCTTCTTTCGCTGTGGATAAGCGCCTTTTACTAAGAAGCCTTAAGCACCCTGTCTCCCCGAGTCTGTCTTCCTAGCCTTCTTCGCTCACCTTTAATGCCTTCATTGCTCCCTTATCGTCTAGGTCCTCAAGGCTTCCCGTCCTCTCTTAAAGCCCTTACCATACCCTTGACATCACTTTCCCTGAAGCTTACACTAGTCTTCAGCAACACCTACGTAACTCCTCTAACTCGTGGCCTTCCACCTCTCCTCTCCTCTCCTCTCTCTCCCAGACTCCGAGTGTTCAGAGGATATCTGGGGTAGACCTTCCCGCCAGCGCTGTGACCCTGGGGGTGTGGTGGTTCGAATTCCCGATGTGGGCCACGTAACTTGTGTGCGTGCGCCGACCCCCGTAAATTACCTCTAGCGCTCCGGACCGGACTGGCTGGCGGCCCGGTCTGGGTGAGTTGCCTCCAGGCGTTCCCGTCCAGGCTCGGTGGCTGGGCCGAATGAATTGTCTCTAGCGCTCCGGACTGGTGGTTGGTCCGGATAAGTTTGCCTCAAGTACTCCGGACAGATGTTTGAGTCCGGAAGACTCTGCCTCCAGCGCTCCAGACAGATGTTTGGTCCGGATAAGTTGCCTCTGGCATTCCGGTCCGGACAGATGGCTGGTCTGGGAAGATCCCCCATCTCTCTTAACCGGATGCATTAGTGGCGGTTGACTGAATTTCAGAATACTGAGAAGCTGACTATCGGCGCGATTATATACATGTGACGTTATTTAGTACAGCCAAAACATTTTTCCTCAGTTTATGGAATTCTAAATCAAGCCTTTGGGCTGATCCGGTTCCAGGTTAATTGATATCACTAATTAAGTGACAATAGCGGCTAATGTATGATAATCTATTCTTATCACCGTTGAAATTTAGCCCGTGTTTTTCTTCATGCTGTCGGGCAACTAATATTTGTTAGCGTGCGTGTTTTTTTTTTTTTTTCCTACTCAAGAGATTATCCTTCATTAGCGCAACGTTTTACGAAACTGGGAATTTGTTTTAAAGTAATCTGTCTCTATTTTCTGGTGGGCAAATAATTAAAGGTGTTATCACCTGTACTCTCGCCTGTTACTGGCAGCTGTTTAGCGGTGGAGTCCAGCATTTGTTTCCCTCCCTCCCTCCCCACACCTGCTGCTGGTTCGTACTACTTAATGTATCTTTCCACTCGAATATTTCCCTCACGGGGATTCTTTCCCTCTTGCTTCCTTCCTTCACTGCCACTCACCGCTTAATTTTTCCTTCCCTCTCATCATATTTTTCTTTTTCTTCTTTTTATATTCTTTTTCTCATTCACTGTCACTCCCATCTACCTCCTTCTTTCTTCCTTTCCTCCCATCTTTCGTCTTCTTCTTCTTTCACTTCCATCTAAACGCTTCCTTCTTCCTTCGGCCCCACCTGCCACTTCCCTCCCTCCTTCTCTCTCTCTCTCTCTCTCTCTCTCTCTCTCTCCACCTCCCTCAACACCGGCCCTCCGCAACACAGAGAGCCCTCCTCCTCCTCCTCCTCTCCCTGTCTCTCTCATTGGACACCGGTATCAAAATGATGCTCTCCCCTCTCCCCACAAAAATGGCCGCGCTCCCCCTGTAACCTGTGGATCTCCCCTCGGGTGCCGGGGGCGTTAGGGCAGCGGTCTCCCCTCTCATTAACAGATAACAAGCCCCATTCCCCACCACCACCAGCAAAAGTGCCACGTGAGGAGGCGTGGGATCATCCCCACCGTGCAGGGGGAGGGTAATGCCTACGGCCGCCCTGACCCATCCACCTGCCTGCTGCCGAAGGAGGACGACGCGGGGAATCAACCGCGGCCGGATGAACGGACTCATCATCACGGACGGGTGCGCCGTGAATGGAGAAGGTGTTCGTTCGCAAGAGGGGTAAAAAGGGACGGAGGCCTATGGAAGGAATAGGTGTGGGTCTTGAATGGACGAAGGGCAGTTGGGTCGTTGCCACGTTTGTTTCTTTCCCTACGCCGCCAAGCTTTGGAACAATTTGCTACCTTAGCGTCACTCTTAGTAGCATCGACCTGCCTGTTTTTAAGAAGGTGGGTTTTCCATTTCTTTTACCTTCTCTCTCCTAGGTGGTGAAAGCTAGTTGGTACGGAGCTGTCACTCCTGCCACTGAGATAACGAAAATAATGTTCACGTAGCGCTGCAGTTATCGTACTCGCCTTGGAAGTTGCAGTACCCAAGGTTGATCCCAGGGCGGGGCGTTACTTTAAAAACAAGATTCCCTACTGTGTGTGTGTACACCTAGCCCTAAGGAGGTATCTGGCTGGGTCTTTGATGTAAAGTAGTGAACACATCTCCGACCCAGGCAAAGTACAGGGGAGCGGTACAACTGCTCTATCCTCTATCCTTCCTCAATTCGCCCAGAAAAAGTTCTAAGAGCAATATGGCGCTTCATTCTCATGTATAGTAATTATGATAACGATACTGAAAATGAGAATGACGATACTACTACTACTGCGACTACTACTACTACTACTATTACTACTACTACTACTACTTCCACTACTACTACTACTACTTCTACTACCACTACTACTACTACTACCACCACTACTACTACAACTACAACTACTAATGATAATAATAATAATAACTAGGTAAAAGAAATGAGATCAGTAGAGCAGAAAGGACTGATTTTGTCCACTTCAACACACAACACATACCTCTGTACTCTGTCTGGCAGCTCGTCCTTATCCCCGTGGCTACTGCACTCGTCTGACAACACTGCAAAGAGAATTTCGATATTTCAAAATCATTTCAGATTAGCTGATAGCCTGTGAACGATATTCTGCCTACGTTATCACCTACTGGGAAGGGAGATGAGGATGTGGTGGAAATGGATAAAAAAAATCCATGACACAAGGACGTGTGATATGCCTGTTGAGGATGTAGGCCAAAGGCTACAAGACTAAACTACCAGGCTTTGTTCCAGAGACACAAGCCGAACGTTCGAGTCCACAAGATTATATAGGTTACTGAGTCCGTGGTGAACGCAATGCCATATATCAATGCCGAAAAACAGACATATAAAGAAATCAACGATAGTGGAGTAAAATGCAAGCCTTCAGGGTATATACGCCAGAGTTCTGTCGTGAGTTTAGAGTAACTAGCTGGACGCAGGCCTTCTTGATGAGCAAGCGTGTGGAGGCGCCCCCCTCGGCGTGTGGTGGAGAGCATCAAGTCAACTCCAGAGGAAGACCCAACATACCAACATACCTGACACTGCCTCATATGTCGTTGTCGTTGCTGCTGCCTCCTCCTCCTCCTCCCCGTCCCACGGTCTTCATTGATTATGATCCTACTCTCTCTCCCCTCTATTCCTCTGACGACCATTCCACAGCTCCTCCCCCACCATATTCTCTCCCCCGGACCATCGAGGGGGAAGGGCCCTCCCCCCCCCCCCCCCCCCCTCCC
>JAYMFT010353227.1:0-22919 GCA_038088735.1 Panulirus argus
GAGAGAGAGAGAGAGAGAGAGAGAGAGAGAGAGAGAGAGAGAGAGAGAGAGAGAGAGAGAGAGACTTTTGGATGTGAATGTGCAGAAAGGAGTAGCTAGTAGGACGTATAATCATTACCCCGCAGAAGCGATGGTGTAGATTTGTAGAGGTTTTCAGAAAAGAGGAAACATTATGGGGTAAGTGAGCTTGGAAAAGGTACTTGTGTGATGAAATATCAGGAAAGGTTATGTAGAATGGCAAAAGGCATCAGTAAATGATGCTATGAGAGTGAGTGAGGAATGGGAGATATTCACATACAAAAGTACATGTATGTGAATGGGAAAGGTCATTGGGCTTTACTGGATTATCAGTAGGCATTACAGGATTACATACTAATGATTAGTATATAAAATGGAGACTTCTGGATGTAAATGTGCTGAAAGGGGTAGCTGGTGGTATATCTGCTCATTACCCTATGGAGGCAAGGTTGAAAATTTGTAAAGATTTTCAGAAAAGAGGAAACATTAAGGGGTAAGTAAACTTGGTAAAGAGACCTACATGAAGAAATACCAGCAGAGATTGAATGTAGAATGGCACAAGGTGTGAGTAAATGAAGCCAGGGGGGAGGGTGAGGAATGGGAGATATTTATGGACAATTTGATGGAATGAGCAAGATACATGTGGCATGCATTAGTTGGGAGATGGGCTGATTAGAAACAAGTGAAGTTGATAGCGAAAGAGAAAAGGGAGGCATTTTGGCAGTACTTACAAGGAAGGAATGCAAATGATTGGGAGATATAAGAAAAAGTGGCATGAGGTCCAAAGGATGGTGCAGAGGTTGGAAAAGAGGGCAAATGAGAGTCACAGTAAGCAAGTATCAATAAATTTTAGGGTGAATAAGATGATGATTGGGAAGGAGGTAAACAGTGTGCAGGAAACAAGAGAACAAATGGGAACATTGGTAGAGAGGGTAAATTAGGAAGTGGTTACAAGTAGAGAAGAAGTGAGTAATCTGAAACCTTCTTAAATGTGTCTGTTGAAAGGGTGGCAGATGTAGGGTGTATGAGTTGGGTGCTATGTGAAGCAAGAGTCATGGAGACTGGTTTGGTGAAGACAGAGGAAGAGGTGAAAGCCATGCATAAGAAGAAATATGGCAAGGTGGATGGAATGGATAGTACTACAGCTGACTTTCTTTAGAAGGGGATGACTGTGTTGTTCATTGGTTAGTTAGGATCAACAAGGTATATGTGGATCATGGTGATGTGCCTGAGGACTGGCAGGATGCATGTAAAGCGCCAATGTATAGAAGTAAGGGGAATAAGGATTAGTGTTCAAACTATAGGGGTATAAGCTTATTGAGAGTACCTGGTAAGTTGTATTAGAGGGTACTGACTGAGAAGATGAAGGCATGCACAGAGCATTAGATTGGGAGGAACTGTGGTTTCACATGTGGCAGAGGATGTGTGGATCAGGTACTTGCGTTAAAGAATTTGTGTAAGAAGTACTTAGAGAAACAGAAAGGTTTTTATGTGGCATTTATGGATCTGAAGCAAGCATATGATAGGGTTGATAGAGATGCCTTGTAAAAGGTATTAGGGATATACGGTGTGGGAGGAAAGGTTTTATAAGTGAAAAGTTTTTTATAAAGGGTGTATGGCCTGTGTGTGAGTGGGAAGAAAGGAGAGTGAGTGGTTCCAAGAAAAGGCTGGTCTGCAGCAAGGGTGTGTGGTGTCTCCGTGGTTGTTTAATTTGTTTATGGCTGGGGTGGTATGTAAGGGAAGCATGCAGTCTGTAGGGAATAAGAGGACTTGGGAAGTGAGTCAGTTGTTGTTTCCTGATGACACAGCACCGGGGGAAGGTTTGAGTGACAAACTGTACAAGCTGGTGACTGCATCTGTAAAAGAGTGAGAAAGGAGAAGGCTGAGAGTAAATGTAAATAGAAGCAAGGCTATTATAATGGTTTAGCAGTATTGAAGGTTAGGTTAAATGAAGTGTGAGTTTGAATGGATAAAAATTGGAGGAAGTGAGGTGTTTGGGATAACTGGGAGTGGCCATAGTGGCGAATGGAACCACTGAAGCAGAAGAAAGTCACAGGAAGGGCGAGGGGGGGTGAAGGTTCTGGGAGCACTGAAGAGTGTGTGGAAAGAGAGAACATTGTCTGGGAGGGCAAAATTGGGTTTGTCTGGAGGTATAGTAGTTCCAACAATATTGTATGGATGCCAGGCATGGGCTATAGATAAGGATGTACAGACGAGGGTTAAATCGATGCAAATGAAAAGGTTTGAGGACAATATGTAGTGTGGGGAGGTTTGATCGAGTAAGTAATGAAAGGGTAGGAGAAAGGAGAGGTAATAAAAAGAAAAGGGTAGACAAAACCTAAGAGGGTGTGCTGAAATGGTTTGGACATATGGAGAGAATGAGTAAGGAAAGGATAACAAAAAGGATATATGTCAGAAATGGAGGGAACAAGGAGAAGGGGTAGACCTAGTTGGAGATGGATGGATGGAGTGGAAAAGATTTTGAGTGATCAGGGCCTGAACATGCAAGAGGGTGAAAGACATGCACGAGACAGAGTGAACTGGAATGATGTGGTATACAGGGTCGATGCACTACAATGGACTGAACCAGGGCAAGCAAAGCGTTTGTGGTAAACCATGGAAAAGTCTGTGGGATTCAGTTGTGGATTTTGGTTTCAGTGCACTGCACATGATAGAGAATGGATGTGAGTATATGTGGCATTCCTTTGTCTGTTCCTGGCGCTACATCGTTAAAGCGGGAAATGACTTATGAAATATATACTCAGTGCCCACAAGTGAAGTATGTGCGAGTGGGCCTGTGGCAATCTCATTGGTGCAAATCACTTTACCCCACCTAAATGTGTTGGTGTCCACCAGTAAAGTTGGTGCCCTCTAGCAAGCTGTGGCAACTAAATGATGTGCCGGCATACCACATGAGCCTGCCTGAGTAGCAGTAAAGCTGTTGTAGGAATTGGGAATGCCTTATTATGCTCCACACTTATGCCCTGCATTTTTGTTATTTTCTCCCTTTTTGTACCTCTACCACCTACTATCACTGGAAATACCCACCTTACAAAGTACAAAATAGCTTCTGTAGTTGCAATTTGCAAGGAAAATGTCACTTAGGGAAGTTTCTAATATTAAGGGTGTGGGCATGAGATTAATACAACAATGGGTGAAGAAATTTAATGATAGCAGCCACACTGCTACAGTGACTGATGTGAAAAGCACTGGGAGGCAAGAAAAACCTTTCCATGTAATCTGAATGTTCTTATATGTCAAGTGAATGCAGATCCAAACTCGAGTGCCAAAGAATTATAAGGAAAAACCAAAGACTGTTCAGTGATGTGTTGGTAAGGACAGTGCAGCACAATTTACATGAGGACCTTAAGTACAGAAGCTACAGGCTGCATCCTAACCCACTCTTAACCCATAGGCAACAGAAGAAAAAACAGTCAATCTTTGTTAGAAATAAGTAGTGCAGGATACAGCTACATTCAGAAGTGTCTTGTGGCATGATGAGTCCACCTTTTCTGTGACACCATGGCGAGTACATGTACAATGTACCCCAAGTAGACTGCTAGCATTGTAGAGTTCTCTGCTTCACTTATGGTATGGGATTATTTCAGCAATTTTGGTTTTGAGAACTTGTTGCGTTACTAAAGAATGAAACTAAAAACAGACATAGTTACCTTTAGCTACCGTGTGACCATCTTCCTGATTCATTCAAAAAGTGCAAGACCAAAGAGTTCATGTAGGATGGAGTTCCCTGCCACACTGCCAAACTAGTCACTGATTGGCTTAAGGTCTGTGCTGTGGAGTTTTCAGGGACTGACCAGGAATTCACAGGATTTGAATTCAATGATAAACTTGTGGGTGCTTATGAAAATGAAGTTATGTAACAGGGATACTCCATTGCTACCTAAGCTGGGGGTGGCCATTCATGAAATCTGGGCAAAGATGGACCCTAAATGCCTCCAAGACCCAGTTTCTACCCATCTCTCTTTCAACAACTCTTCACAACTCTCGTCTCTCCTTTGACAGTTCTGTCATTCCACCTCTTGAGTCAATGAAAATACTTGATATTACCATAACATCCATCCTTTCTTGGAAATCCCCATTAAAGGAATAGATAAGTCTGCCTCTAAAACACTGGGTGTCCTGTTTAGATGGCAAAACTTCTTTTCTTCTGAGAAGTTAAGCAGTTTAACATATTTACTTTGGTTTTTGCTCCTGAGAGCTGACTGCATGTGTGCCCCCACCACTAGGTAGACCATGCAATACTCAGCAAGCGGCAGTGTCACATGATTACTATGTGGCCATTGGCAAATCAAGGGTAGAACATTTTGATAAATGCTTCCTTCCCTACATATTGAAGCTTTGTAACTACCCTCTCTTGTCTTTCCGAATAACTATGACCTGGCACATTTTAAAAGACATATTTTCACTTCCTCCAAAATTTTTAAATATTTTCCCTCATCTTTTTCTTTTTCATCTTCATTATTCTCTCTATATTCTAATTAAGGCCTGGCCTTAATGTGGACTTAGGTTTGTGACTGGTGCCTTTAAGAAAATTAATTGCTGATCCAGTTCCTGGTCATTTTAAGAAGTAGATAAAGAGAAAAAGGAAACCAATACAGTGTCAGCTGGTCATGAACACATAGTTTTCATGGTTTTGTCATTGATGGTTGTGACAGGTGAGAAAATGCTCTACGTTGCTTACATCCTTTCTCTACACAAACCTTTCTGTGGATCTCCCATGGCTTCATATGCACTAGTTCTGCCAAATGAAAGCACATTATCCCCTGTATACCACATGGCTCCAATTCACCCTATCCTATACACACATCTCACCCTCCTACATGTTCAGGCCTAGAGCACTCAAAATCTTATTCACCCCATACTTCCAGCTCCTTATGCTTCTCCATTTATTTCTTGCAAACATTCTTCAAAGTAAACTCCCAATCCACATATCCATTATTACTTCTAAAGCTACATTGTTCCTCACCAATCTGAAATTTTGTGCATGCCATCATCACCCTTTCAATCACCACACTCCCATACAATTTACCAGGTACATTCACTATACTTATACTCTGTAATATGAACATTCATAATTGTGGACCTTACCCTTATTCAATAGCATTTTAAAGGCATTCTGATAATCTTAAGGCAACCAAAAACCATGAACCATACGTACAATAAATATCCTAGCTAACTGTTAAAAAGAACACAATCACTTACTTTCTCAAAACATTCATCTGCAATCCCTTATACTTTATCTGCTGCACTTCATCCTGTGTAAAGTTTTCACCAACTCTTCTCTTCTCACCATATCACTTACCATGACTCCCTTACTTTGCATAACTTCACATCCAAAACATCCCTCATCCGAGGTAGGAAAAAATGGAGAAATGAGAAATAGTGATAGAATCAACAAAAGAAGAGGCTGAAACATAAGCAACAGGTGAAGGAAGTAGAAGTCTGAAATATCTGGATACATAAAATGGATACCTAAATAACTGACGTAAGTATTACCTTAACAGAAAGCGCAAATCTGATAACATACATAAACACACCCATCAGTGAATGCATTACTGTCGAAGCTCTGGTACAAAAGGCTATGCGAAAAATAAAATTCAAGCATCTAACAACATGCAGCCATTTTGACCTATCTTTAGAGATTCATAAATCAGGTAGCAACTATAGATTCTTCCATTCACCTGGGATACAGAACCAAGCAAAAACAGTCACTGATAAACAGAAATGAATGAGGGATGAAAACTCCAGAGATCAAGACTGGATGCAGAGAAAGACAAAAGAAAGACACAAGGGAAGAAGATATATCTAAGAGAATAATGAGAGAAGAGAACATAACGAGAGGGAAGCCACAAGATGACCTGACTAGCGTTATTGAAGCATAGAGAAACAGGAAGAATTCTAAAGTCATCAACTGCACAAACCATTTCTTTTCAGCAAGAACAGAACTAAAACTAATTATGTCTGTCTATTCATTTACTACTGCCTTAGTTCTTGCAGCTCAAATGCTGCACTACCTCCAGTAGTAAGAAATGATGGACTCCTGTTGAGCAAGTTCTTTGACAAGACTGTTCTCCCTTGCCAATCACAGTTTAGCCAACAATAGGGTCTTATAAAATTCTCTGGACAGAGAAAACACAGAAACCACATCTATATCAGTCTATATCTCTGATGCCTTTTCCATTCAGAAGTCCCTCCACAGAAACCATATTTTTTTCATACTATCTCTGATGCCTTTTCCAATTGGAACTCCCTCCACAGAAACCATATCTTTTTCATACATGTTCCCCATTGCCCACATTAGTGAGGTACTGCCTGGAACAGAGGAAAAAAATAGCTTCAATAATTCACATCCACTCTCTAGCTGTCAAAAGTACTGCAACAAAACCATAATCCCCTACCTACAACCAGGCCCAACACACCTTTCTCTGGTTTTTCCGATTGCTTCATGCAATGGTTCAACCAGCTGACAGTATACTATTCCCTGTATACTACGTTGCTTCAATTTGCTCTATCCCTTGAACTTTGTTTCACTCAGAGCTGGAATATCGACGTTCCTTTCCTCAAACTGACTACCTCTTTCTCCCTTACTCTCATTTTGGTTACATTCACACACATTTAGATACCCCAGCCTGAGCTTCTGAGGAGGATGAACAATCCTTGCTTAGCTCATTCTTCTCTTCCAACTTTAGAGACTGATATACAAAATGGGTAGTGTTTTCAAACTCCTGCTCTCTGCCCTCTTAGTTGTCTTCTTTGACAGGCAGGATGCAGAAAAATTTCACAAATAAAATCAATGGATTTGAGTAAATGAAAGATTAAAAGAACTAAGATAACAGATTCTAAAACACTGAAGAGAGATATAGTAGGCTCTTAACAGCACATGCCTAGATAGGTACTACCGTCCTGACTAAGGAGTGCTAAAGTGGTGCCCAGAACCATTTTACAACCTCCATGTAAGGATTGCTGGTCTACTTATCATAATGGACTATCAGGCTGGTTCTGCCATCTTCTTCTTACTAGCAACATATACCTCACTTAATTTCTTCACATAAGTTCTCTTGCCACCACCTGTCTGCACAATTATTTTCTAATGTAGTCATGTTAGAATCTAACAAATCTATGGCCCTTAGTTCCTTGCATTGTGGGGTACTAAGGACCTCCATGTTTCTGCCTGACTCTACCACCAATGAGATGGAGGGCTCAGATAGGAGCAGTAGCAGCCCCTCCCACAACATTTCCCTCTCTGATGGCCTTTCTTTTTCTCTTCACTATACCAAATTTGTGGTCTCACTAGAAACCTTTCTTCTGTTAAACACCAACAGTCTAGTAACTCTCCTAATATCTTACTTCTCTCTGAAACACAACTGTCTAACGACATACTCACTAACCCCTTTTTCACATCCAACTATAATTTTCACTCATATTTCTGGTTTAAAGTAGGTGTTTGTGCTTATTCCAACATGAATGCGCCTGCTGCATGCCTTGAGGACACTAAGTCCCTAAACTATAATGTCATATGGCTTAAGGTCTGTCTCCCAACTACCACAGTTTTCCTCTTTCGTCTACTGCTCTCCTAATTCTACAAATCTTATACCTTTCTTCAACAATCTAAACTCCTGCCATGAGACTGTGGCATCCCCTCACCTGTAAGCTGAGATCCTCTACTTAAGGGATTTCAATGTTCACCATAGGCAATGGTTGAATTCCTATAATATGCAAGTTAGTTATCTCTCACCATGCACATATTCCTGACTGCTGTTACCACTTTCCTAATATTTTGGATCTATTCTTTACCTCTAATCCATCCCACTGTAACTACATAATTTTTTCCCAAATTGGTTTACCTGATCACTTTCTCATAAATGTATTTATTTCAACAGCAACTCCCCTCCAGCAGCACCTTCTAAGCTAAAAAACTGGCATCTCAACAAAACTGACTGGAATAACTAAGGAAAATTCTTTTTTGACTTTCCTTGGGTAAATTACTGTCTCTTTTGTGGTGTGCTTCTGTCTCCACTATACACATAGAAGAGGTTATTCTTCCAAGAATGAAAGCATTCATCCTCTCTTCTTCCAAGACGATCTCTTCTACAAATCCATGATTCAGTTGTTCAAGTTCTGAGGCCATTCAGGCAAGGGATCAGGCTTATTGGGCTTGAAAAAACTCTCCTTACTACAACTTCCATTTAGCATTTATCACTGTCCATAGTGATTGCAAGTACGTTATCCATGAGGTAAAGCGTTCCTTTATACAAAGGAAGTGTCATAACCTCTCCTCATCAACCACTGATACGTTCTTCTGGTCTTTGGCTATGGGCAATGCTAACAACTTGTCACTCTACCTTTCCTTCAATTTTCCATTATGACGGTACTATAGTTGTCTCTCCCATACACAAAGCAACTCTCTTTGGCTTCCATTTCTCCTGTAACTCCACCTTGAATGACTCTTATCATTCCTTCACCCCCTGATGCTCCTCTTCTTAACCTTATGCCCCTTCCCATAATCTCTTGTCAGACTGTCAGAAGAGCACTTCTCTCTCTGGAAACATGCAAGGCTTATGGTCCTGATGGCATCCATCTCCAAGTACTGAAAGGGCGTGCCTCCAAACTAGCACCTGTGTTGCTCGTTTGTTCCATTTCTACATAAAACCATAAATTTTCAACATCTTGGAAGCATTCATTGGTGTGTCCCATCCCTATGAAGGGTGATTGTTCTAATCTCTTGAACAACTGTCCTATTAATCTGACACCTACCATTTCCAGTCTTTGAATCCCTCAACTCCCATATCCATAGATATCTTGAATCTCTCAGTCTTCTCTCTGATTACCAGTATGGCTTCTGTCAGGCAATATCCACAGGTGATATTCTTTCCTACCTTACTAATATCTGGTCATCATCCCTGAAATATCTTGGGGAATCCTATACAGTTGCTTTTGACAAAGCTAAAGCTTTTAACAAGGTGTGGCATACGGGTCTCGTCTAAGCTCTCCTCTTTTGGCTTTCTTCCTTCATTAGGTTCCCTCATATCCATCTTCCTCTCCGGCCGATCCATCCCTGTGGTTGTTGATGGATCAGCCTCCCCTTCTTTTTCCATCAACAGCAGTGTCCCTCAAGGCTCTGTCCCAACCCCTACATTCTTCACCTTTTTATATGTTTTCCTGCTTTCCACAAATAACCAAATGCTCTAATATCCTAACGACTCAACACTGCATTCCTCCATAACCTTTAATTTTGCTCCTTTTTCTCTCACTTGATCTAAATCTCCTTCTGACACAACTTCCTCAATAAATTCAGACTTGGACAAGATTTTTCAGTGGGGTAGATGAAATCTGGTGAAGTTTAAAGCCTCCAAGACCCAGTTTCTACCCATTTCACTTTTGAAAATTCCTCACAACCTTCCTCTCTCCTCTGATTGTTTTGTAATTCTACCTCTTAACTCAATGAGCATACCTGGTATCACTGAACCATCCAGTCTTTCTTGGAAACCCCACATTATGGGTATAGCTAAGTCTGCCTCTAAGAAACTGGGAGTCCTGTTTAGATGTGGAAATTTCTTTTCTTCAGAGCAGTTGCTCCGTTTATACAAAGGAATACTCCATCCTTGTATGGAGTACTGCCCTTACACTTGGGGATGGTTCTAACACAGCATCCTTACTTAGCAGAGCTGAGTCGAAAGGGTGGGCTGTTTTGATGTCTGCTTCTTTCTCTACATCTTGAAGCTTTGGAACTCTCTACCCTCCCATGTCTTTCCCATTAACTATGACCTTCAAGGTTTGTAAATACTATTCCTTGTCTCTTCTTTTTCCTTTTCATAATCCTCTCTCTATTTCAAATAAGGCCTGGCCTTGATGTGGACTTTGGTCCAAGACTGGAGCCTCCAAAATAAAGGCTTCAAAAATAGTGTTTCAAACCTGAGAGTAACCATGCAGAGATGATGCAGAATCTTTCGCAAGTCTTAAGTAATTCCTGGAAATATGCCAAAAAGATTTCAGAGATACACAACTACCCTGCAAAGAAGTCGGAGCAGTTATTTATGTAATACCTGGAGAAGTAAGAAATATACATGGAACAACTCGAGAAACATGAAAATACACAAGACTCTTGGTTGAAGACAATATAAACCTAAATGAACCTAGGATAGACAATAACACCAGCAAAGTGAAAAATAATAATACAGGCAAAATAAGCAATGGGAAAAGAGGAGGCAGTCAAGAGAAACACTGGTATTCAACACAAAATCAAGCGGTGAGTGCTCTGTGCAAGTCAAGCTGTCACAGCAAAATCTTGATGTAGGTGCTCAAAGGAAAGTATTCTCTCTCTCTCTCTCTCACTTAATTACTCTCTCCCTTTATCTAAATTCATTCCTCACTTTCTTACAAACCAATGGCCTTGGTGTGCACCTGTGGTTTAACAGTGACAATGTTGCATGTAAGAGGAAGGAGGGAGTTGCCACTTTCTGTTATATACAATTCTTTAGAACAGGAGTATTAGGTAGAAGTAGTTAGTAGGAACATTACGTAGGAACCTCTGCAAACACTGTGCTACACTTGCCCTCTGCCAGTGACCTGTTAAGGGTAAGACAATAAAGGCTAAGAAGTAGCAATGGAGTACACTAATTATGGAGACTCAATTGCTGTGGCCTCCCCCTTTAAGGGAGTTCCAAAAGGGAACAGGTGTCAAAGATATTCTGAAATAGAGAATGGTGGATTTTGCTTCCCAGTAAGGGTTATAAAAGAACCCCTTTGGTTGTGAGTTAATAATTACTTTGTGCAATGTGGCATGTGGATGGAAGAGGCTCTCCCACAGTGATGCCAGTATGCCTATGCTTGTTTGTTCAGTTTATGACACTAAGGACCATAGCTTGCTCTGACTGCTTACGAAAAATGTGGTGCACTATCTGAGGGTTTCAGAATTCAAATGTTATTCCTCTTGCTTTTTCTCCCTTTTTCTAAAGATCTCTACAAAGCACTTGTAGGTGGTTTAAAAAAACATTGGACATTGAATTTGCAATACATGTTGTAATATCTTTTCACATCAACAATGGTGTATGTTCTTAAGAATGTGGTACTAGCAAGGAAAACTGCCTGCACTGTAGTATCATTTAAATATCATCAAATTATATTTTACAAGCATACAGACAAGTCCAGAGAAACACTCCTACGAAACCTTGTTAGAGTAAAGAAGTTTTATTTTGTTTTCTTCTGGTATTCTTCTGAGACCCTATTAATTTGTCAGCCATCTATATTTTTGATATTCTAACTTTATTCCTTTATCACTAAATCTAATACATGTAAAACTTCCAAAATTTTGTAGTTTCTTACCTAATGCATGAATTGATATTAATTATCTACATATTCAGAAAATTTTAGGTCAAAATAAGTGAAACAGATGGAGGTCTTATCTCCTAACAATTGTTACAGACGGTGTTTAAAACATTCAAGATATAAGAGAGAAAAGGATGTAGTGTACTATATTTTTCGTACATCTTTTTTGAAGATAATCTTCATTAACTTCTTACCTGATGAATAAAAAATATGAGAGAAAATAGCAAAAGACGGAAGCGTACTGGTAAGGCATTCTTCCTAATAAAATTCTATAAGTTTGTTTAATTTCTCCCTTAGTAAGGTGATTTAAAAGTATCACATGTCTCTTGGCTGTTGTTGAGTTGCTGAAGGTAAGGTCATTAGGCATTACAACTCCGAGATTTTTCACACTGTTCACCTAGTTTATGTTAGTGCTGGTGTCTATCCAATAATCTCTGTTGTTTTTGATGTTTGATTTCCATTTTCCCTACATCAAAGGAGATGAAACTTATCCCTACTGAAAAGCATGTTCTGGTTGGCACAATCAAAAATTTTGTTTATGTCTCTTTGCAGCCTTTCAGCATCCTTTATTAATGTTGATTTTCATACTTATTTTTCTATCATCTGCAAAGGATGATAGGAAACTGTTTCATGCTTACATTAATGCCAGATATAAGAATGAGGAACAGGAGAGGTGCATGTAAAGTTCCTTGGAGAACTTGTATATTTCACTAAGGAGGCCCTGGAAATGGAAAGGATTTTATGTTCAACACCTCCATGGTCATATTTGTCAAATGCTTTTTACAATGCCTGTTAAATCACCTCTACATTTTGTTTGTTTTCCAGAACTACAATGATCCTATCACTGTGGGCAAACAAATGAGTTACGGAAGATCTTCCAGCCCTGAAACCAAGTCGTCCTGGGTTATGTAGATTGTTCATTGCTATAAATTCAGTTAGCCTGCCTCTGAGGACTTTCAAAGATTCTAATAATGTGTGATATTCATGCTATTGGTCTACAGTTTCTCTGGCTAGCTTTGTTTCAATTTTTTAGGAGTGAAGCGATATGCGTCAGGAAGGATACATGAGGTGTTTTCTAATTCTGCACCTGGGCCCATAAGCATGGAAGCACTTTCAATGGTCCTCTCAAAATCTTGTGCTGAGGTGGCAATATCAAGACTGTGCAATACTGAGGAGTTAATTCTTAAGAAAAAGTCTGTTAGGTTATTTACCTTTGAGGTGGTTTTTGGCTTAATGAATACTGATTCACTTTCTTTTCAAAATCTCACTCATCTCCTGGCAGTCATCTGTAAAAAATACCTTCTGTTTATAGATGGTTAATAAGGTTTGTGATCCTGGACTGACATTTTGCATATGTACAAAAGTATTATGGCTTCTTATATCATTAATGGCTTTTTCCTCTCCATCCTTTCTGTTTCACTTGAAATTTTGAGTTACAGTCTATATCTGACAATTCATTTGATTGGTTTTCTTTCTATTCTGGCAACAGTGTTCTTTGTTGCCTCCTGTGAAGTGTTCATCTTGCTTTATCCTACACCTTTTGTGCTTTCTTCCTGTTTACATATATCTGCTGTATATTTGGAGTATGAAAATGGTCATGTCATTCACACACACCTCCTCTGTTTTGGTACTCACCTGGGTACAGCACTGTATCACAGACATCTCACTGACCACATTTTTCCATTTTATCCATTAACTACTAAAGAAAAAAACTGAATACACTTCCATTACAAGTATTCTGCCTAGGTGGTTTAGAATCCAAACTTCTCTTTAATTCAATAATATTGTGGCAACAGTACACTGTTTGAGATGGTGATGTTACAAATTAGGTCCACATTTTTTGTAAAGATTATATCCAGATGTTACTTCTGGTTGGCTTTGTAATTTGTTGACTGAGGGGAAACTTTTCACATCATGTACTAACTCTTTTCTGCAGCTGTTCATCCAAGTCACTTCAAATGTCAGCAGTTTGAGCAATAATATTATTTCTTGCATGTCTCAATTTAATATATGATTGGTTGAAGTCTCCTAAAAGAAACATATCTGGGACTGAGTTTCCGAAGAGGTCAAGACCTGAGTCTATGTTTTTCATATGTTCAGTAACTTCTCGAGAATTTGTATCTGATGATCTACAGATTAATACTACATTTGCTGGATAGGGAAATTATAATTTTTTGAGCCTGTTCATAAGTCAGGAGTTTGTATGTTAAATGTTCATAACTTGGAGACTTCCGGTATGGTATATATCTTAATATCAATCATTTGCAGTAGAGGAAATGGTATTATTGTGTAGAGAAATTGAATATACATATGAGTGTAAGGAAACTATAAAACTGGTGTAGTAAAGTGCATAAATATTGCATCATACCGTGAGAGAGGCATCATACGGCTGGCAGAGTCAGCCATGGCAACGGCCCAGGCTTGCCTGAAAAAATATTCATCTGTGAGCTTTGTCACAAACCTGAGAATAGTTTTACCATATTGCCTTATATATTACGTGTTTTAGAAAAAATAACTTTCACCTGACATGAATCCTTTTTTTGTCCCAATATGTGGGTAAACATAAATTACAGAGCCACTGCAGTCAATGGATTAAAAAATATTTTCTTGTTTAAAAGACCAATCTGGTGAAAGCATTAAGGTGAAATAACTGTTTTTTTCCGACTGGCTACAAATCTTTCTTATATTAAACACTGTTTTACAAAACCATATAAACACAACTCCAACAATTTTGATGGCATACTTATGCTTATTCAGGTAAATCTTGGCCTTCAGCATAAAGCTTTTCAGGGTTTTGTCAAAATCGATCCGATTTAGGTACTTCCTCTTATATTTTCTCGTTGTAGAAATAAACCATGCACCAAAATTTATGAAAAATACAATATAGTGTAACATTTTACTGATTATAATTTAAATGTTTTGAAGCAAACATAATCTGTAATATTTGGGAGGATGTAAGACCTCCATCTATGTCATGGATTTTCTCCAATAATTTTCAAAATTAGTTGACAATACTCAACTCATACACTAAGTATGACACGACTGAAGATAAGTGTATACAAAATATATGAAAAATACAATCTGAATATGAAAAATACAATCTAATGCAACATTTTATCAACAACATCTTGAATGTTTTAAACTGATGGAGTACTCATGACCAAAGCCTTCCAAAAGACAAAGTGAGAAATACATGAATATCATTTTGAATTCAAATTTTGGAGGCCTCTTAATTTCGCCACTCAATTCTTGGAAATTGCACCTGTAACGTAACGAATTTTTCCTTTTCCATCTTTCCATTCAAACTCACCAAATTTCTATGATCCCCTACCCCAAGCCTATCATCCTCTTTTAATCTTAATTTATATCCAATTTTATTTAATGGAACATTTCCAAATGCCTTCACTGCAGGCCTTCTATCCTGACCCCATAAACATCACTGTACAATTTGTAAACATTTTTTCTTTCTTTAACAGTTTCTATCATCATCTTAACTCCACACCATCACTTTCAATTCTAGCCACAATATCTTTCACATCATATCCTTAACCCTGAAAATACTCTGAACCTTAAATAAGGTTATCAAGAAGGGATAATCTGGTTTCCATTTGGGAAGATCTAATGGTTCCACCTTTCATAAAAATTCCCAGCTGATATTTGATTCCACCACTTCTGCAGTATAATATGAAAAGGAGGTCCTGTAATTACCTATCTGTTCTGTGCTTAAGGAGGTTGTTTTAAACTCATGGGGGCCCCATCCCATGAACATTCTCAACATTGTGCCAGCTATTAAGCCTTTGAACCCTATTCACATTTACCACCTCCAATCGGTTTACTGACTGTTCCATTCATCTACCACTCTCAAATATAAAAGTACTTATTCATATCTTTTTTCAACATGCTTCTAGCTTAACTTCATGTTATATCCTTTGGTTGTGCTATCCCTACATCTTTCACATAACAGCTCACTGTCTACATTATCAAAGTGGTTTAAAAACTTAAAGGTTGCAATAATGTCACCACTCACTCTTCTCTCTTCCATGGTGACAAATCTAAGACTTCTAGTCTCTCACAGTGACAAAGCTCTCTTAATCCTACATACATCTTTGTTCTCCCCTAGATCTTCTCTATGAGCTCCTTATGCCTCTTTAGGTGCAGTGACCAAACTTAAGAACTACATTCTAGTTTCAGATTCATGTATGATGTGAATGGGCTGCTTAAAAACTCCTTGTCTATATTCATGAAAGCCATTCTTGTATCTGACAGTAGACAATTTGTCTCCTTTAATATTCTACAAATGTGGGACTCTGGCAAGAGGTTAGGGTAGCATCAAAAGCAGATCCCTCCCACACACAGAAACTTGCTAGATAGTATTCATATTCAGGCCTTTTACTGTATCCCATCCTCATTACTTTACATTTACTTGAGTTGGATTCATCAACCACTTATCTGACCAACCTTGAATGTATCTAGGTCCTCTAGTAAGGAGATGCAATGCTTCTCACTTTTCATTTCCCTTATGAACATTTATCATCTGCAAGTATATTCAGGCACATATATCAAGAAGAGTAATGGTCCTAAACAGAATCCTGCGGCACTCGAAATGTTATCTTCCCCCATTTTGAGACTACTTGCCCAAAATGTGTTCTCAGTTCCCTTCCACAAAGATAATCTTCTAATCCATCAAAGGATTCTCCCATTTATTCCTGCCTTGTGATCCAGCTTTTTAATCAGCCTCCCATGCGATATAGTACGAAATGCTCCTGGCAGTCCAGATACAAACAATGCACCCAGCTTCTATTGTCTTAGATTGAGCTCTCTTTCCCATAGAAATCTAAATAGTTTGTAACACATGATCTCTTCCCTAGAGCCATCTGTCTCTGACCTGGGTAATTTTTCGTCACTGGAAAGTCAGCAATTAGCTTTCTGAATATCTTTTTCAGAACCTTACAGACCACACTCATTAGGGAGACTGGTGAGTAGTTCAGTGTCTCTTCCTGGTCTTTTTTACAGATACGTATGATGTTTACCCCTTCTACTCCCTTGGCATTTTGCCTTTCTCCAACGACATCTTGAATAGTATTTCAAGAGGCGTGTCAACAGTATCTGCATACAACTTCAGCACATATGGTGAAATTTAATCATGCCCATGAGTCTTGTTTGGATCAAGACCTTTTAGTACTTTAATAGTCTTTTCTAGATACCTTAATGCTTTCTAAAACCTCCTCCCCCTCCCACCTCACTGGTTTAGAGCTACATTGTCTTCCATGTGAAATCACTTTTGAACCTACTTTTCAGTTCCTTACATCAACATCTGCAATTCTTCTCTCTCGAGAAAGTTGTCAGATGCATGGCAATTAACCCCCATACACAAATACCAAGAATTCATCCATTTCCTTGGTAGGATAGAACTTGTTGGCTGCTAGGGTGATATATTTTCAGGCAAATGCCGTACAATAAAAACTTAGTCTTATCTTGTCTTTTCTCTGTAGACATACCGAGGAAGTTGTGATAATTTTCTGGGATTAAAATTAATGTTCAATGAAAAAATTGTATCATCAATGTGGGAGGCATGATGAAGAAAAATGGTGGGTGTGTGTGGTCATACCACAGAACAATATCATTCTACCATACTTCCAGCCTTCTGTGGGAGCAAACATATGGCCTGAATATTCTGGTAACCATAAATGTCATTGGCAGACTACCACCACAACTGGAAAAAATATCAAGCATCTTAGTCACTCACACATCATTAGAGAGAGTGCATATTATGTCACTTTGGTGTGATGCCACAGTTACATGCCCCCTAATGAAGCAATTTTTTTGAATAAAAGTATTCATATGCTTTCATATTTTTCATGAAAAATAAGAATTCTTTTTCATTTAGTCTTGTGAATAATGTTATACTTGTGTAGATGATGTGCAGATATGCAAATGTTATGTATAATATACAAAAAATAAGTATAGGTAGGACAAGACAAAATTAAACTGATTTGTATAGGAAGCGTCAATTCATGCCTTCAAAAAACATATAAAGTGTTTAATGTGATTAAGTGTAGAGAGAATGAACGCAAGCCAAGAAACCCATTACCATAGTGTATTTACATCAATAAGGAATGTCCATACTGCCTGCCCAGGCTCTTCCCCCTTCCACTCAACACCATCCAGTAACATAAAAGGAAAGTCTACTATTTTTGGTATTTATTCTTCAATAATATGATATAAGCATAATTAAGAAGGATCTTTTCTTTTTTCACACTAGTGAAGGGAATTTCTAAAGAACTGTGCACATAACCAATATCAAATTAATGGTAGGGAGGGACATAAGTTGTGCTTGGAAAGAGGTGAAATATGGAGTGACCAAATCTGACCCCATGAGATGGTGAAAACAGAAGAGAAAAGAGACTTTGCCCCATAAAAAGTGGTAAAACATCATAAGTTTTTTTTAGGTGCAAATGTTCTTGACTAGTCTGTCAAGTAGTTCAATAGATACAAGGCAATATAGCACATGACTGCTGAGTATAACAGTTAATGCATATAGGAGAGCAGGGTTGCAAAAAAGAGCATGTGATTCAGGAGGAACACTGTGGTTCAAGGAGAAAAAAAGGGTATGTGAGCTATGAAGAATGTGAGAGAAATATCTGGAAAGATGGAATGATTCATATGAGGCATTTATGGATACGAAGAAAACTAAAGGCAGGGGTAACAAAACATACCTCATGTAAGGTGCTAAGAATTCACAAGATAGATGGAGATTCTAAGGTCTCTTCAGGAGTTTTAACTGGGAGTACGACACAAGCATTGGTTGGAAAGGAGTGAGAGTGAGTGGTATCCAGTAAAGGTGGGTCTGGAAAAAGGATGTGTGATGCCATCACAGCTGTTTAATTGATCTATGTAAATGAGTGTGATGGAGGTAAATCTGACAGTCTTAGAGCAAGGGCTAGGTCTATAGTATACTTAGAGGGGTGGCAGTGCCATGAAAGGTAAATTATTTCCTATTTGCCAGTGACACAACTCCAGTGCCAGACTTGACAAAAGCTCCAGATACTAGCAATGTGGGATGGGAGAGTAGCAAGTTCATGTGAACAAAAGTAGTCATGATCTGCAGCTGGGAGTTATGACAGAATAATTGGTGTGCATGTCAAAAGGAGAACACGTGAAGGAAGTGCCTTAGGCACCTGTGAGTAGACATACCAGCTGACAGAACTTTGGAGCTTAGGTCAAAAGGTGGAAGAGGGACAAAGGTTGTGGGCATATTAAAGGTCAATGTCCATAAGGAGGAAGATGGATTAAGTCTAAAGGTACAGTATTCCCTAGCAACAATGTACAGATAAGAGACCTGGGTCTTGAATGCAAAGAAAAGGAAGAGGGTGGCTATCCTCTTATATGAGAAGCCTGTGGTGAAAGGCAAAAGATACAAGATCATGTGACAAATGATATTACCAGAAAGAGGTACAATTGTGAGTCTAACCTGGTTGAAAGGAATGACCAGGTTGTGCTAATATGCTCTGAGCATATGGAAAGGATAAGTGAGAAAAGAGTGAAAAAGAGGGTATATGAGTTGAAAGCAGAAGGAGCAAAAGGTGGGGAAGACTGACAAAAAGGAAAGTTGGAATAAAAATATAAAGACTTGTGGGGTACTGGAACCTACCCATTAAGAAGGGTGGGAGGCAAACATCTGTTAAACAGAAATAATTGGAATGATGTAGTATGTGGGGTGACATGCTGTTAATATGGTGAACAAAGGAATATGAAGCATTAAGACAAACAATGGAGCATGTGAGCCTTTGCTGTGGAAGGTATATTCTGGTCTGGGTAAAGTTTACAGGAAAAGCAGACTGGAAGTGAGCAAATGTGGCCAACGGTTTACTTGTTCCTGAGAACCTCATGAAGACTGGAGGCACTTATAAGTATTAAAAAATAAGAAAATAAAGAAAAATAAAAAAATATAAAACATATAAATAGTATATCCTTGTATCACTCCTATCAAAATCAAACTCATTACTTCCCTCACAAGCTCTACTCTAAAATAGAAACCTTACTTTACAGCCTATATCATATTCTCTACAAATCCACAAGTATTACCCAAATCTACAAAGCAGCTTCTCAGAAAAAAGGATTGGAAACATACTGTCATCCTTTTCCAAGGCTGATGCACATCCACATGCCCAGAAAACCTTTCAAGTATATGTTTCACTTTATCAAGTGATTTTGTTCATTTTCTATTTTATCAACATAAAAAACATATTATCTACTGCACTTTGGAAACTAACAACTTTGAACACTTCAAACTTAGTTATCATCACTGCTATGATCTAATCATTTTGGACATAATCTACTTTTCAGAATTTTGAAGCTTCATAGACTTCATTATTCTTGGTTATTAATGATACAAGAGAAAAATAGTTTTTGTGATGAGTATTAAACTAACAATTAACACATTTCTTCATTAAGCCGAATCTGCAACATCATGTGCACCACTTTACGATTCTAAACTTGAGGATTATAACAAATATATTTGCAGTCTTATCTTAAGCAACCAAAAAGCACCAAGGAAAGTTTTTCTTACATACAGGCGAGTACTTGAAGAGGTAGGAGTGGAGGAGACAGCACTGATTGTTGTTGATGACCGAACTAATGGAGGCGGCCGTACTGTGCTTTGGGATGCCTGCAAAATATACCAAAAAATTTAGGTTATATGTAAAACACCATCAAATAAAGCAGCACAAGAGTTTCCCAATACATAACTAGTTAATATGTCAGGAAAGTAATTCTTTATGAATTATTCTGCCAAAAGAACCAAATAATCAACACAGTATTATTAAATATGATCATTACTTCATTTTATTTAACACTTTAGCAGATGGGCATCCCACAAGGAAAGCATAATTTATGTTCTCAAGAATGGTGAGGTTCAGGATTTTACCCATTAGATTTTTCTAATTCTAGCTAATCTACAAAGAACCCCAATAAAGAACTTATTGTAAAATCAACTAGTCACATTTCATAATTCTTAACAGCAAATATATATGTATGAGTAGAATTAAAGAATAAATTTACCACTTTCCGAATACATATTTTTGGAATGGGGGTTAATTAGGAAGACAGAACAGAAGACCTACTTTAACAAGCTACAGCTCACACAGCAAAGACTTAAACTTGTCAAATGAACTGATGAACACAGACCATAAAAAAAAGTCATACAAGTCCTAGGAAACCAAAAATAGAGCTATCAGCTACACAAGCAAACAAAAAGTATATGTTTATTCATATGCAAAATGCATGTCAAGGATCAACAACTCCATTAACCTACTAAAAACAAAAGAGGGCACATACATCAATGATGGCCAAGATATGTTTGATGAACTCAATGAACTTCAAATTGACATTAAGTGAGCCAAAAACTACCAAAGAGATAAACAAACCACCAACTTCATCCAAAGCAGCATCCCCATATGTTATACATAGAGGACCCTACCAAAGAACTTTAAGATGGCCGCTGAAAACATGCCCATGCACTCTGCCCCAGAACCAGACTCCAGGATATGTGTCTTTAGATAGAAAGATAAAATATCACTTGCAAGAGCACTATAAATATATTTAAAGCAAATAGTCTGGTCTCTAGTATCACTCCCAAGAGTATGAAACTGCTATCACACCACTCCACACTGAAAAAGGAAAAAATTCTAAAAATCTTACAATCAATAGATGAGACATCCCACATTATCTAAATTTTTAAAAGATTCAAAATCCAAATTGACAGATCTTTTGGGAATCTAATAAAATGACAACACAGTTCCAGGATTAAATGATCTTGCTTCCCTCTGCTGTTTGAATACTGAAAAAGATTGTATAAGCACTGGTAAACAAACAATAAGCTATATAAAAACTCTGCAAAAGCCTCTAATAAAAGTGACCAATATGTCACAACATAAAGATGTTAAATGGGAATAACTGATTTGACTGTAAGATGGACATACAACTTTTTAACTAAAACACTGAACCACATTATTGTAAGTTAGACTATTTCCAGTACCTCCACAACAACATGATTAAGTCCTCAAGGAATTGCAACTGCAACACTTTTGTTCCTCATTCTCATATCTAATGTGATGAAAATATGAGTCTTAGTTTTATATCAACCTTTGTAGATGATACTAAAAGAAGCAAAAAAACTGCATCAAAATAAGACATCGGTAAACAACAAACTTAAATAAGGTTTTCTTTGCGCCACCAAAAACAACGCTTTTCAATTGGGAAAGTTCTAACTCCTACAATATGGAATGAAGTACAAAATACCAAATGGACAGACACCATATTACAATCAAATGATGTGGAAGACCTTAGAGTAAGACTGTCCGATGACCTTACCTTCAAAAAAAAAAAAAAAAAAAAAAAAAAAAAAAAAAAAAAAAAGGGGGGGGGGGGGGTTAGGCTGGACCTTCTAGAACTCAAAGACAAGAGGGGAAAAACCAATCATGACATCACTCAAGGCATTACTACTATCACAAACAGAATACTCACATCACCTTCCATGGCTGGTGAAACTGCAGAGTTTAGAAAATGTGCAAATATCTCTTTCAGTAACCTACAATGATAAAGGAAATGAACTACTGGGAATGACTGAAATCACTGAAGTTGTACTCATTCTGGTGTAGATATTAGAGGTATCATTATCTACACTCGGAAAAATTCTCGTAAGTGTGGTTCCCAACCTGACATTCACACATAATCCCCTACTGACATGACAGAGAGAGGCTCTGAAAAATATTACCACTGTAATCAAATGAGTCAATAAGCAAGAAAGGAGAAAACATTTTCAATGTCCAGGGTCTAACAGCATTCAACAACATATTGTTTTCAGCCATCAGAAACACTGGCATGTAAAGCAGAGAAAATTAAGGAAGTCCTGGATAAGCATTAAGAAAGTGTACCAGACTGACTAGGCTGTGGTGGTTCCATTTCCTATGAACCAAAGCTTGCAACAGCTTTTTCAATGAACAAACCAACTCAGCAGCATGCATTCAGCCTAAGCTGTGGGGATATAATATTTCCAAGGACAATGCCAAGTAAACCCCATATTTATCTTACTATGATTTTGAGGGTTGTCAACTAAGCCTAAAAAGATCTGCAACCAAACTTCCCTGAGTAGGCCAGTTTCAATCAAGATCTAATGACGTTGGTCTATTTTTGTTGATTTATTTATAATAACCCCAGAACCAACTTCTATGAAAGAGTCCTGGTGTTACCCAGGACCTCTCTAAAAGTTCCTGTTGCTCATGGCTGTGCTACTTCCAAAAGCAGAGAAATGTAGACTCCTTTGGAATGATAAATTTTTTGATGAGACTGTACTCCCAATGATTCAGCCTCATCAAAGGTGACTTTTCACTTGCGATGTAACATCGTGCAGGCAGATTGTGATAACATCTGCTGTAGGTGTAATTATTATATATATATATATATATATATATATATATATGCGGGGGGCTGGAAATCCTCCCCTCCAGTTTCTGCTTTTCCAAAAAAGGAACAGAGAAGGGGCCAAGTGAGGATTT
>JAYMFT010353338.1:0-22918 GCA_038088735.1 Panulirus argus
GAGAGAGAGAGAGAGAGAGAGAGAGAGAGAGAGAGAGAGAGAGAGAGAGAGAGAGAGAGCACTAACCTAGAAAAAAGAGATGGGTGGGTGGACTGTGTATTCTTGAACTGCCAGAAGGTATATGACACTGTCCCCCAAAGGAGGCTGGTAAAAATCTGGATTTCCAGGCAGGCATAAGAGGACTCCATCGGTGGATCGAAAATTACCTAAACAGAAAGGAACAGAGGACACGTGTCAAAGGTGCCTTTTCAAAATTGGTTGAAAATAATTAGTGGTGTTCCATAGGGATCAATCTTGGGGCTGCTACTATTCTTAATCTATGTAAATGACTTGCAATAAGGACTTGAATCATAAATGAATACAGCTGTGGGAGATACTATACTTATGAAAGAAACAGAGTTTGCAGGATTGTGACAGTATACAAAGAGACCTAAACAGACTTTATATTTGGGCAGATATATGGTTAATGAAATTCTACTCAAACAAATGCAAAGTGATGAAGACAGGACACAGTGAAATGAGGCCAGGTTATCTCTAATGGAGCAAATTACAGGAATCAAATGTCAAAAGGGACTTTGGGGTAAATGGAGTACCCAGCCTATCAACAAACTACCACATTAGAAGGGTTGCAAAGGTGGTACACAACATTTTGGTTTGTCAAAACTATCCTCAAGTACGTGTTAAGAATAATATTTACATACATATCAGACTGATATTACAGTGCACATATCCAGTCTGGTAACCCCACTTGAGAAAGGTTCAACATTAGGCAACAAGAGCTTCATCTGAAGTAAGGTTGCCATACTACAGGAAAAGGATAGCATCCACAGACTTGCTCACATTAAATAAGAGAAGAATAAGGAAAAACATGATTAAAATACTAACTTCCTGAATTGACGTAACAATATCGATACTATGCAAAGCAACTATTTGAACAGGGAGGAACCAGTTGACAAGAAAACACAGGAAAATAAGTAAGAAAAGAGTCTGAAAAGATGAGAAGAAAAAATTTTATAGTAACAGTGTATGTATGGAAAAAGCTAAAGGAATAAACAATGAATGAGAACACTACAAAAGTGTATGACAGAAAATGGTTTTTGGGATATGAGGACAGAGAGATGTTAAATTCCCTCTCCATATGCAAAAGAGGCAATTTACTCACATCAAATAATTGCAACAGAGATACTGCATGGCAAAGAATGCCTTCCTATTATCATTACTGCTAATAGAAAAGACTTATTACAATCCATCATGGAAACCAAATAACCCAGCTGAGATTAATGCAGATGTAGAGAGAATAAATTTCTAGAAACCTGGGGAATCTCTGATGAAGGTCTGGCAACCTAATTTTGGTATGGTACCGAGGCACTTATCACTATGCATACACTTGCATATGACTATACATCAAATAGTGGATGAGAGCTAATTCTGGACCTAAAACTTAACCAAGGTGAGGATACAGATTCTGAAGGAAGAAGATAATATAGTTCTTACTCTACTTTGTAAAAAAAGTCTACAACTATCTGTGCCACCACTTCTACCATCACTTCTTCCTCCATTTTTACCAACCATTTGCTACTACTACAACCATTACCTCAGCAACCATCTGTACCAACTTTGCCACTAACACCAAACATGGCAACACTTCTTCCTCCTTCCCCTCACCTTCCTATGTAAGGTGCTTCTGTGTTTCAGTCATATTTCTTGCATTTTCAGGGGTGGGAGAGATGTTGGAAGGAGTAGTAGCAGGAGTTTGGTTGTAGTTTTGGCAAAGGTGACTGTATAGATGGTGGTACATGGGTAAGAGAGATGGTGGTATGAATGGTCATAGAGTCAATGAAAAAGAGGGTGTTAGAGATAGCAAAGAGGTGATTGCAGGTGTGGTGGTAGTGGTGATGGCAGAGGAGGTGGCACAAGTGGTTGTAGAGTCAATGAAAAAGAGGGTGTTAGAGATAGCAAAGAGGTGACCGCAGGTGTGGTGGTAGTGGTGATGGCAGAGGAGGTGGCACAAGTGATTGCAAAGGGGAATGGCAGAGGTGTTGGCAAAGAGGATGTCACAGATATTGGCAAATGTGATTGCAGAAACAGTGGTAGTGGTGGTGGAGGAGGCACTACCAGATATGGAGGAAAAGGTGGTAGTAAGGATGGTGGCAGAAGTGAAGGTAAAGATGGTGGTACAGGTGGCTGCAGAGGTGGTGGCACAAAGAATGGCACAGCTAGTGGCACAGGAGGTTGTAAAAGTGGTGGAAGTGGTGGCTGCAAGGGTGGTGGCATAAGGTTGACAGAGATGGTAGAGATGATGGAAGAGGGGGTTATAGGGGTAGTGGCAGTCAAGGTAGTACAGGTGATTACAGAGGTGGTGGCACTGGTTGATGCAAAGAGGGTGGTAATTGGTGGCAAAGATGGTGGAAGAGGTGATGACAAGGGTGGTGGAAGATACAGAGGCAGGGGTGATGGTAATGGTGATAGCAGAAGAGCTGTAGGGTGGCAGAGAAAGTAGTTTCATTAGTGGAAGACAAAGGTAGTAAAGGAGGTTATGGCAAAGATAATGGAAGAGGTGATGGAAGGTATGGTGACAGTGGTGCTGACAGAGGAGGTAGTAAAGGGGATGGCAGAGACTGGTGGCACAGGTGGTTATAGAGATGACCTCAAAATCTGTAAATACCTGCTTTGGTCCATATTGGACACTGAACACTTACATTAAAACTGTCCTAAACTCTCATAATACTGACGTAAACACATCAAAACACTCCTTGATCTATGGTCCTGCCTGGTGAGCAAGGCTGGCTTTCTCAGTTGTATATATTTCTTGAAGGACAATACTTTAGCCAAAATGAAACCTTTCAGCTTATCTCATAAAGTATCTTTCCTACCCTATAAACCAAAATGAAATTCACTCTTCTCTTTTTCTGTACAACACCATGCAGTATATCCTACCTTTTCTGCTGACACCTTGTTCTTATGTTATTCTATACAGCGCCTAGTTCCATTCTATATTACCATAAGATTATTGTTTCTCATCTTAGCCTTCTACATTACTGTTTCCAATATCAATCATCTCTGCAAAGTTAATCCGTCCCTCTTATTATCATATGGTGCTCTTACCTGGGTCTGTAATGGAATCACAGGTGTTATTATTAAGTACAATACACACAACGTTTTCTATGCCATAATTTACTTACTTATGTCTGACCAGCTTCAACTGAGTAATCACACTTCTTTTTTTCATACCTGTTTCTTCCACTATAGTGAGGTAGTACCACAAACAAAAACATACAGCAGCTTCATTTGCACACATCCACTCTCTAGCCGTCATGTATAATGTACTGAAACCAGTGCCTACTACTTAGAGCCAAGCTCCACAAACTATTTCATGGTTCACTTTGACCATTGCAAATTCCCTGCATAAGCCCATTGCCATACATGCAACTCCTAATAGATACCACAGACATCACTTACATAACTTTGCCTAATAAACAACATAATATACTGTGTCATAAGTTCAATGATTAAACCTGATTCTTTGTAACCTCTGACTAATTGACAGATTATTCCAAACCATGAACACTAATAATCAGCAAAGAAACCTTAACTGACTGTTCATTACTGTCTTGACTGAAAACTCCATGCCTTGCTTAACAAAAGCCCTGGCTGATCACTTCTGGTCCTAATTAGATAATCTAAACTACAATGATTACTTCTAAACCTGAACAACAAACCCTAGCTGTAAGTGATCAGCCCTTGCTTTGATTGGGCACTCCTAATCATGTATGGTTACTCTTAACTCCAACTGACCAGTTGTGGTTAGTTGGTCAGGTGCATTCTCAGCAACAGTAGCCAGGAAATTGAGAAGACAGTAAAGGGTGTCACGGTTGGCTGCTGGCATGAGCTGGATTAAGTGCTGAAGAGCCTCAAACTGCAACTTGCGATTCCGGATCTCTGTGAAGTCAATCAAAAAATTAAATATACTGGAAAAAAATATAATGATAAAATAACAATGGGTCCTAAAGATAAAAATTACCCTAAGTTTAAAATCATGGTAAACAATGCCTTAAGAGTGAGTGTCACTGGGTTGAAAAACTGGAGGACTATTCATAATACATTTATATTGGACTATTAAAGTGAAAAGAATTAAGCATAAGACTAAATCTTTCAAGTACACTTAGAAATGGCTGCATAAGTATAAGAATAGGATGAGAGGACCATGACAATTTCAATAAAATGGAAACAGAGAAAAGTGAGTTTCAAGACAGCATCTTTTCGCTCAAGCATAAAGATCATTTGTCTGATATCCTTGTATGGCCACAATAATGGCAGGTGTGTGCTGTGGCTGACAAAGAACGCTTACAAGTGAATGTAAGCAATGCAACTGCACAAAACAAAGCAATCTTAGAACTCTGACCCAGTGACAGTCTCATTTTCAGTAGAACAATATAAAAACAACCTTATCAATCAAAGAAACACTCATGATGATGAAGATACAAAAGGAAAGGTAAGAGAAGTGGCATAGACAATCCTAACACCAGAATAAAAAGAACCTATCAATATTTAAACTCATTTTTTTTTGTTGGGCTATGGAACCAATTAAAAGCTGCCCCTATGTCGGCACAGAGCTACTTTAGTTGGGAAGCTGCTTAATGTAAAACTCCTAATGCAAAAGATAATTACCATAATTATCTTATTTCTTGGGCTTTATAATGCTTTTAGATTATAGATGGTCAAATTTTTGCCTGGAGTAAATAATCTATTAAATCAATCGTTTCATGAAAGTAAAATAGTAAAGTCTGTTGCTTATAAAAAAAAATAGTCACTCAAAATTATACTTAAATGAGAAAATCATATATTAGAATTTTTCTCCACAAGCACTGCTTAACACTTTCATTAAGACTATGTAAAGAATAAATCACAATATAGGTATCAACTGAAAATAACCATAAACATAGAACAGTCTGAGCTAATGTCATCAATATTGACTACTTATTAGAGCTTACATGGAGACTATCACATATTTTCCCATTGGTCATTTATGAAGATGAACCTTAAAAATATAACTGCTATAATGACTTCTCCTGAGAATAACATAAATTACCAACATAAGTCAATGTTTAAAGCAAACTCAAGACTTACTTTTACTTTACTGATAGCAATCATCAGTGATGTCTTAAAAAAGAAAGGTTTCCTAATGACACTCACAGAAAACGGAGTATGTTCAACAGAAGCAAAATTTCAAACACAGGCTGTATTCTAATACCTTACTAAAGATCCTTAAAGATCTCTTAAAAATCAGAGAACTTTGAACTTCCCAAACACTTTCATTTGTACACAGGCATATCAACCAGTATCTCTGATGCCTTCTTTCCCCAGGGCCACCCACCTTCATTTTGGCCTCTACCTAAAGTCTCTTTACCATTGTCACTCGTTTCAGCAACACAATTTAATGGACCCATGCATTTCAGTTTACTGTAGAACAAGTATGCTATGCTGTTGCCAGGACAACCTGCTTACATTTCCCTACATACAAAGAAGGTATAAGTTTTAGAAAAAGAAGAATCATGCATAACTTCAAACTGCTTCAGGAAAAAATAAGCATATTAGTTCATCTGTAATTCTTAGTCATCATAATCATGACGGCAATGATGGGTAAAAAGTAATTACCCAAATCTACTGAGATTATTTTCCAACTTTTATCTCCCAATCGCAAACTATTCTACAACCCATCTTACCTATGTTTATTTTTTTTTCTTATTTCACTTAGTGCAGTCCAAGCTCCTCTCAGCCCTTGAACATACACAATTTAATTCACAGTTGCAATATACGATCCACTCATCTTGTAAAATAACACACGTCAACATTAATCAACATTACAATATTTTTCAAATGCATAGTCAATGAAAATTGCAGGATTGCTGCACTTGCCATGCAAAATTCCCCTTGGTGTCATCATTTAATGGTATTTCATCTATATAGCAATAAGAAAGTATCTGGTACAACTGGAAAGGTAATGGAACTAACCTGAATGGAATTACCAGGTACTTCTATATTCCCAACATCTGCTATATATCAAACTGAAAACTTTCTTGTGTTTGTTATGAAATATATCTGAATATTCAAAAAATGTGAAAAAAGGATATACAATTAAATAAGTTAATTATTAACACTTTGAGAATATTTGAAATATCTAGCAATTTTTAAAACTCACATTTCAAAAATACTATGCAGATATACTTCAGCTAAATCACTGTATTTCATTCCTATTTCATGTGTAGTCTCCTTATTTTTTCTGCATTCCATTCATAATAAGGGTTCACTGATGAATGTAATGGACACGACAGCCTTATACAACTTTGATTCATATAATATGTTTCAAATCTAGATTTGTATCTTTTGATCATTTAATCATACTCCAAAGTCCTGTAATTAAAGGAAAATTAGCACGTGTTGGTTTAATAGTTCTTTCACAAGCAAAATAAAGATGATCTGATAATCAGTATAGTTTTGTCTACCTGTTCAAGTTTTCCCTCAGAAAAACTATTATATTTCCTCATGGTGTTAGTCAGTCATCCCTTTAGCTTTCCAAAGCTTGTTTTTCTTAATATGAGTGTGGTGTAAACACTTCTTTAAGTGATTATCACCAAAGTTATGAATTTTATTTGTTTGTCCTACTTTAGCAAACAAATAATTTCTAATATTATTCAAAGATCTAAGTCAAAGAATAAGGCATGAGGAAGGGATATAATACTATACATGAAATAAGAAAATAACTATAGGTACTACAACAATTGCAGCAACATTTCTCATTTCAAATTCCATGAAGCCAAGAGTAGCAATACTTTATTACTGACTACACCAACTTTTATTAAGGAATTATCAACTTCTTGATCCAGCAGTGTTTGTACAACCCTGGATTAGTACCTGGACCAACTTGATGCTCTTGTTAGATTAAAATGCTATGAAAGGATATGTGTGTTACAGCCTAATTTAACAGGATATGTATACAATGAAGATATCAAAGTTTTCCTGAAAGGTAACCCCACAACGTATCCTCATGACTTCCAGCTTAAACCAATAAAATAATTGATTTGTATATCCAGTCTGTTGCATGAAAATTAGTAAATTTCACAGATGCACACAAGATTATTCTTACAGTTTTCCTCTTTATAAGTTATAATTGTGACACTAAATCAGCATTCTATTTATGATGTTTAATAGTTGCTCCACTTTGAGCAAATACATCATTCACCTGTTTCACTGTTCTTGTAAAAACTTGATGTTTGTATAATGTGGATAAAATGGGCTGTGTTCTGAGGTGAATCCTTTGGGTTAACATTTTCAACCTGGACAGAAATATCTCTAACCACATAATTATAGAGGGGTCCAGATTAGGAAGTGGTATATATTTCAGTACAGTAGCAGAAATTGATGAGTGAGGCCACATAAGATCAGTAAACTGACCTCAGTGAAGGAAATAGGCAACCTCGTTATGTCGGTGGCTCTGTTGTACTGTCTTGCACATGCACTGACCTGAAAGAAGAAGGGATGATGCCCAGGAGGTCACCTCGGAGGATTGGAGGAGTACCTTTGAAAATTTCCCCATTACTGATGAGGTAAAGACACAAACTATCAGGCCTATGCATGAAAAAAGTAAATATATTTGAAATATACAGACAATATAGTCAACCACAATATGACAGTTATATAACTTCCTCTCCAACCTCAGTGTGGAGCACCTATCGAAAAACCACTTCACGAACCACTGGAAACACCCTGAAGTATTATGATATCTAAATAATTCACCAAATTCTGCTAAAATGACTGCTCCAATTTCTTGCCGTCCGCAATTTTCAATTGCTGGCAAGGCTATAACACTTACCATATCTTTATATGTTCATATCTTTATATGTTGTTAAACCTAACTTTTCACTGTATGTAGATCTCTGGACCGTAGTTATCATTTTTTAACATACCTAACTACTCACAGTAATTTAATCTATGAAGCGTAAAGTGAATCCAGGTACTTATCCGTTTCTTTCTTACCCTGTAGTTTCAAGTAAAGACAGATAAGCACAATGGCCATCAATTAAGTAAAGTTTCATGCTATGTACTTTATGTATGTAGTTAAGACAAGATATACTTCGCACATTACTAAAATTCATAAATACTGTATGATGTCTGTTCTAGGAGACTTGTATTTTAGGTCATACTCTACCGTCCCTCAACAAGTTTACCTTCATAATGTAACACATGATATTACGATAAGTGTCCTGAATGAGAAACTTGTGTCTGTATTCCAACCGTATACCAAAAATCAGTTATACAGAAATTTATTTCCATTCTGACTCGATATTTGCTTTAATGGTAAAGCCAACAACAACCAACACAGGCATCCAGATTCTTTAAGGCCACTTACTCTGCGTCTTTATGAAGGGTTCGTAAAGCTCTCTCGTCAACAGCGGCTCTGGAAGGTCTCTGAAGAATTCTTTTAGCAAGGTTGCCACATCATGTGGGCAGTGGTCCTCACTGAGCCAAACTTCCCGTCCGCTGTCAAACTCTTCCCGTAGCTATCAAATAATCAAAATGATAAGCCATGATGAGAAGAAAGTAACTTGAATAATATGTTGATAAAATTTTGATGCATAATAGAAACTAAAGTGCAGTGCCACAAGCAACACCTACCTGTCTGACCCGTTTTTTGGAAGATGAAACCCTGAAGATGCCAAGTGTATGCATGCCATTGGTCTCAAGGTGTTTTAAGCACATATTGACCAGGCCAGGAATTTGAGGGCTCGGCTCCACTGTTAAGAGATCTGGTGTGGCTGGCCCAGGCGGTAGTAAGTCCCCACCCACAAGGCTTGGCCGCTTTCTTTCTAGGTTGAGACTCTCCAGGGAACCTGTTGTTGACTGTATACCCAATTATGATGATAGTGTTATGTTATCTATTTTGTCACACATGTGACTATCATATTATCAATGCACTTAACCAGTATAATACTAAAAAGAAAGAATTCAAACTAAACCCAAGAAATTAATAAATTTCTTTGTGGAAACAATTAAAGGTTATGAATCTGGAAAACTCGTTATCACAGTAGCACACTAATCTGTAAAGATTAACAGTCATAATTTTCTTTGTCCTTTATTTTAAAAGCGTGTTGCAAAAACAAAAAGCTATCTGTCTGATATGTGTGATCTCATAAAACAAATCATATAACCTGAACCTGGCTTCAATTAAATGTCATTCTTATTTTTTCTTTAAATAAAAATACAGTAAAACTGAATCAGTGTTGCTACAAGAGAAATTTTCTGCAAAACTCAATTACATTTCTTGGTCACTCAATCACTGCTTGCTTACCAACATCCTTCACACACATCTGATTTTGGCATTACGTTTAATGAACCAAAGATGGTGTTACAGTAGCTATCTTTTCTGTTGTGAAAGTGACTGGAGTTGTAATGACTATCTTTTATGCTTTTTTCAGTGGGATAGAGTTATTCCGAATTTGAGGATATCTGTTGTATTATGTAACATGTATCTATCATGACGTTCTATGTGAAAATCTACATTTTTTACAAGGAATGTATGTTAACACTTATAATCTTTCATGCCAACATTTATGGTAACTGAAGTTACTGTCATTGTAACTTAATCTGATAATATGTACGTTGCATAAAACCGAAGTTATATACACTTAGATATTACCTCTAGCATGGATGGCATTACAAGCAACAACCAACTAGATGGAGCCAGCATGACTTGTTGAAATATGCTGTATTTGTACATTAATTTTTGCTGTAAGCCTTACATATATTACGCAAACCTAACCAATTCTAGCACAACTTAACACTGCTTTTTGTTGAATAGTCAATATATTAAGAGAGCAATACAGATTTGTGGTAACAAAATAATGACTTTTGTTTATCTAGGTACTACTTTAGTTGTTGTTATCTAAAGGCAACTTAATTCGTCATATATAAAGATTTCTACGATCGCATGTAAAGTTCTTTAATAAATATTTCATTTGCTGCTTCTGTTTCCATTAACAGAAGATGTAACACCCAAGCACTAAATACTGATACTACCCCAAAGCCCTGTTTACAAGGATAAGCATTCAGATGGATTTGCTATTGATCTCAAGGAATGCTATGTAATGTACTGCAAAAGAAATGAAATATATATATTCAGCTTCATCATTTTCTAGCATCAGACAAATCCTCATACAAAAGGGGTCACTGCAATTTCAGAACCAGTTACATAAATTATTCAATTCAAAGACTGGATAGCCATGCTAATAACTATCTTTAATTCTCGTACATGACTCACTGTCACTAAGTTATCATCTGAGTAGGTTAAGCATTTCCTATAGAAAGCTGATGATCACAATAAATTAACCTTAACATGAAAGTGGCTGAGTCACACCTGTTTGGTGCCTTCAATGAGGGAGGAGAAGGAAGCATGAGAACCCGCATGTGATGACTTGCGGCTGAGAGATGGCTCACCCTCCTCAGACGAACACATGGCAGCAGAGGTTGCAGCAGCTGCCGCAGCAGCTGCAGCTGCCCTCTCTGCTGCCTCCCTACTACGACTCCGTTCAATCTCCAGACATTTGGTGAGTGAAAGTCCAAAAACCAGGCCACCTTCAACACCATCTGTATGAAGAAGGAAAGTGAGTATCTAACTACTGGCAGCCCTAATCATAAGGGAATGTACATTCATATACATATGTTGTACACATACTTATTCTGGAAATGGGTGTATATGCATTATATATTTATCCTTCATATAAGAATAAAGAAAAAAAAAACATTATAGCTCGCATATCTATATATGACTTTTAACAGCAGAGACAAATACTGTCTGCTAAATATAACAGCATCAACATATTCACATACTTATTGAGTTACACCAGTCGACCCTAAGCAAAAGACAATTTATTCTAACATAAGCTAGTTCACCCTTACCAAAAGACACAACATAAACCAGTTCACCCTTAGCAAAAGACACAGCAATTGCTTTAACATAAATTAGCTCATCCTTAAAAACCACCTTCTCCTCAAGAACACTAAATGATACAATTAATCGACCTTGAAGCATATAAAGTGCCCTTCCAGAGACACCAAATCACCTCAACACAAATTTCCACCCCTGGACGACAACTGACCTTTGGTCTCCTCCTTCTTGGAATCGAAGATGCCAGTGGTGAGAGCTTTCCTCTTGAGCAGGTATGGCCGCCGCTTCTTCTGCACGGCAGAACTCGTTTGCTCTGAGGGCAGAGTAAGGTGGGTCATGGTTTGTTCAGGGAATAAAGTAATACCATGACTAGTATATCTCTGAGAAAAATAGATAGGTCATGGTTCATTCTAAGGATAAGGTAAGACCATGGTTGGTCTGTTCCAGGGGGCTGAGTAAAATGCTGAAATGGTTTCCTTGATGGTATATGAAAAGAGGATCCATAGCTTGTCCCTATAAGTAATTATTTCGTATGATTGGATCTGTTGGGTTGAGTATGACTGTATAAAAGGGAATGATTCTGCTTAGGAATAAAATAATAATTCTTCTGGAAGTGCAAGTCAGATATGCACCTTTATCTACAAGCTTAGTCAGGTCGTCAGAGTAGGCTTGATTACGTTAAGTTACACTGACCTAGGTTCTTTTCATTTTTACTTTTATTTCCTTAATTTTCACCAAAATCTGACCCAAGCTAAAAATACTCTACATTCAAATGCATAGGAGAATTCATCTACTTGATGAAAAAATAACTTTATTTTAGAGTAATGGTGCAATAAGACAGATTTGTAATTTGCCCTGGGGTACATAAAAAACTGATTGTTAGTTTATACTGTGAAATATACAGTTCTTATTCAATCTTTGCTGGGGCAGACTGATCTCATAAGGTTTAAGAGGAAAAGCAGACTGATTCAAACTTTGTTTTGGGCAAGAGTAACAATTTATGGTTTGTCTTAGAAAAAGAATAAGCCTTTATTGCATTTTCTTCGGTACATTTTGTCTTTTTGGGTGAAAGCAACATTTTCTTGAGCTGAATTTACTTCTTTTTTTAATTGTTCCTGGGGCCAATAACTAAACTCTAGGTTTGCTCTGGATGAGAAAAAAACATGTTCAATGTTCATATCAAAATGAAAATATTGGTGTTAGTGCAACGTGAAGACAACAGTTGTTGTGTCCATGGGTACGGCCTGTCGTGTGGCGGGAGGACCCCGCTAAAAATGCATTTAAGGGCCAAGTGAATGCGGGCGCAGTGTAGCAGAATCTCCCCAGCTGAGGGAAAAAATAGTCCAGTGTTTTCCCATTTTGGTGAACTTTTGAAATGCTGGTCCCAGAATAATCTATTTAAATAAAGTTGTAATTCATATTTTATAAAGAGATCCATAACAAACTTTCTTTTATGAGAGGCAACAAATAGTTAACATTTAATCACCCGTCACATTCTCCCTGATATAATCCTGTTGCTGCTCTGCCTTGGTCATCTGTAGTTGGCAGCATTCCAAATGATTCTGCAACACTGTTGTAAACATTCCAGGTTAGTCATTTGATAAGCAACGTTAGAACAGACAACACGTTTTTAGTGAAGGGGTAACTGAATACTGATGCACATGAATTTCTTGTTACCTGGTTGATAACGAGAGCAATTTTCACGGTGGCATTGGTGATAGTGAGGATGATGATGGGAGCGACTATGAAAGTGATGATAATGATGCCTGTTACTATAATGAAGGTAAAGACATATCATGATGATGACATGACGATGATCATGATGATCATGATGAAGATGAAGAGAGTGATCGTGATGGTGGTAATGATATCAATTATCATGATGACCATGATAATGATGGCAATGTCCATGGCAAAATCTGACAGTAGTGATACAGTAATAAAAAAATGATGACTGTAGGATGTATGCCAATGATCCTACAATGTGCACATGTGCGTAACATTAAGGCAGTGTTATGTCATATCATGCTTGTGTTCATTTATGATACTTCCCACTGCAACATTGTGCAACTGCCGCAGCTAAGTTTACAAAACACTGGTACATATTATAAACAAAGACAAACATGCACACACATTATGTTTACCGAAGAAGCTAGGCGTTAGGTTTAGTCGAAGCAACCAGGCTTTGCATTTAGTTAAAGAAACTGTGCATTATGCTTCCATTAAGAATTTAGGCGTCATGTTTAACTGAGGAATCTAGGTGATACGTTTAGCTGCAGAAACTAAGCATGTTTAAGTGAAGAAGTAATGAAATAGTCATATGTTTAGCTGCAGAAGCTAAGTTAGTGGGAGCAACCTGGGTGCCATCAGTGATAGGTTCAGCTGCTCAACCAAGCCGTAAGGGAAGCTATTTATCTTGGCCACTAAGAACACGGTCGGACACCTGCTCATCTAATAGGCTCCTGGTGCCTGGTGCCAAGGCTCATGATGTAGGCTCTCGTTCACAGGCCTATCATTAAATAAGTCAGCCCTATATACATTGCCACAAGGCAATTTAAACATAACTGCCGTTAACAGTGTTATCAGGTAAGAGGTTGTGGGAATAGATCAGTAATTGCAAACACAAATCCTTAGCACAATGGTCCTTATGGTCTCAGTATTGCATGCTAGTGGCATACACAGCAGTTCCTTCGTCCCATATACAACAAAAATGGGCGTTAAACTGTGGGTTTTAAAGTTATTAGGCACTCAAAGGGCACAACACTACCAATGCTGTGTCGCTGCTCTGGAAAACACCATTAGGATGTGTTGTAATACTTTAGTTCCTGGTGCCATTACAGTTTTAGCTCATGTAAAACACATTGGTAAGAGGGTGGGCTATGCTGTCAAGGTGGGTGTGGTGATGGGGTGCACTAAGGCTGGATTAAGGGCAGGTGGGTGATGAAATAGCAGTGGAACGGGTAGGAAAGGTAGGTAAGGTACAATGGATGGGTGCCTGAGGTGAAACAAGGTTAGGAGGCTGACTAGTTAGGCGTAGGCTAAGTAAGCCTAGATAAAGATGCATATTACTCAGAGTTAAGTTAGGTATGGAGGTGGAATAAGTAGTGTGGTCACTAAACAAAGGGTGTATGTGCAAATGGCACTAACAAAGGGGTAGCCTCATATACAAGGCCAGGCTTGGGTATGAAAAAGGGTTTGTGAACAGAGGGGAGGGCACTAAGCTAGGGATGGGACTAAACCATAGGGGTGGAGACAAGCCAAGGGTAGGCACTAAGCCATCAGGGCGGGGCCAAGCGGGGGGCGCTAAGCCAAAGGGTGGCACACAGCCAAAGGGGCGGGACCAAGCCAGGAATAGGGGTAAGCCAGAGGTAGGAACTAAACCAAGGGAATGGGGCGATGGCACAGGGCTGGGGCTAAGCTAGGGGGGTTGACCTGCTGTTACCGAGCTTTGCGGCGTCGGCAGCTGCTTCGGAGCCTCGCTGCTTGTCCTCTCCTCCGTCTGCAAGGTCAGGTCACCAAGGGTCAATGGTTATCTTGGGTCAAAGGTCTACACAGATGAAATGTTAACTAAGGTCCAAGGTCAACATAGATCAAAGGTTAATTTGGGTCCAAGGTCAATACTGTATACCAAAAGTTAACTTTGGTCAAAGGTTAATACCGCAGACCAAACGTTAACTTAGGTCAAAGGTCACCAAAGATCAATGGTTAACTTCGCTCAAAGGTGAACACAAACCGAAAGTTAACTTAGGTCAAAGGTCAAAATAAATCAAAGGATAACTTGGGTCGAGGGCCAACTAAAATCAAAGGTTAAGTTTAAATTAACACAAATCAAAGGCTAACTTCGGTCACAGATAAACACACATGAAGGTTAACGTAAGTCAGAGGTCAACACATATGAAAGGTTAACCTCGGAAAATGGTTAACGCATCAGTATCACCCTACGTCAAAAGTCGACACAAATCAAAGCTTAATGTGGCTCAAAGATCAAGCTGGGTCACAGTAAATAGCCATCCCAAAGGCCAAGTCACTTCAAAAATCCCCTAAGGTCGGAGGTACGACTGAGCCAGTTACGACCTGGCCCATCCCACGACCAGCCTGGGTCTGAGGTCAACTAAGAAACCATGTCAAAGATTAAGCTGGGTCAAGTGTCAGTAAAAGGCACAGAGGAAGAAACAAGCTGCACCAGGGTGTCCCTTGAGCACGACGGTACGGGCCTTGTGAACTAGGGTCGCACCGAGGCGTCGTGCGGATGGGCTTAAATATTCAACGAGAACAGAGCAAAGATCATGAATCATTAAACATGGAGACTAATTTACAGGTCAGCCTAAATCGGGAATCGATCCGAAATAAATCTTGGTTCAAGATGAACCCTGATTCAACGTGGTTCTGATAAGATCATTTCAAGTCAGAGGTTAACGGGTCAAAGATAAACTTTAGCTAACCATCTAATTGGAACTGAAGTCAATTTGGGTGACATTAACCTAGGCCAAAGAACTGTCCGAGATGGAGGTCACGCCTTTGGTAACAGCGAGGGCCTCATCGACGGTCAAACGGAGCCAAATGTACACCCAGACGAAAGGTAAACAACTGTCACCTTCATTTCAGTCACATGTATTATGTTCAGCTGTCAGAGGTCAACTTAGGTCAAAGGTTACTCAGGGTTGACACCACATGTATAACAGACAAACATATGCCATATATATATATATATATATATATATATATATATATATATATATATATATATATATATATATATATGAAAATATATCTGAGATAAATTAGAGTACATATGAGTAATACACTATCCACTCTGTTTCAGCATAAACTTTGGCGTGACGACTGAACACATCCCTGGTGACACTTTAATCATACGACTGCGACTTACAAATAAGATCTACAAAGAACCACAACCAAGTCGGTATAACCTGCATCACCTTACACGTCACAAGTCCCTTAAAAATTCTGATGCTTTTATTTAATCACATTTAACTTCCACATTAAGTTCTAAAGGGGAATTACTTTAATCTCAAGTTGCTATACTAGTTTCCTCAACACTGTAACACTTCTTTCTCCCAACATATCCTTTATAATCTTTCATTTGATCCACTTCATATCCCGTATGAACAATTTTTCGTTTCCCATGTGATCTACCTTTTGTATTACCTATATGATCTACTTTCTTCACTTCCCACATGGTCTAGTCATTCTACCTTTCCTATGACGTACTTCTTAAGTTCCCATGTGACATCTTCCTTCCTCCTGTGTCACACTGTATGTCACAGGACCCCCAAGGACCACTCCTCACCCATCCTCATCCTTCCCGGCCTCCTCCACTCCCTAGCCGTCCTTCCCCAGCCCACGTATCTCATCCTGAGGATTCTTAGAAACCCCTGCCAGCTCCCCATGGAACTTTTGCCTCTGAGAACACTCACATTCCTCCCCAGTCTATCCTGGGGTCCTTCCTGCCTCCTCCCCAGCCTCTAGAAACCCCTACATTCCTCCCCGGGTCAAACCCCCCAGCACAATGGCAATACGTACCTCTGGGCACGCGGATCTGACAGCCCAGGTTGAGTGCCTGAAGCTTGGCGATGGCCAGCTGCTGCAGGGTCAGGCGTTCCAGTTCTGTCAGCTGCAGCAGCGTCGAGTTCTCCAGCGTCACGTTACGGCCCGTCACCGACGCCCACGTGCACCCACCCTGCCGAGAGAACACATTATCACATGGATGAACACACTGTCAGAACCCGTTCGTCATCAGCGAGACGAGACGGGAAATACCGTACGGAGGTTGGAGTGCCTCGTCCAGGGTAACAAAGCAGGAGGCTCCTCCCCGCCCCCCACTACAGACGGAGAAACATGCAAGAGACAGCTCAACATCCACTTCTCCCCGTCACAACAACCCATAGGGAGAGAAGCTGAAGATGAACACCATGTATTATGACGTGTACTGCTATATGCAAATACAAACAGCGAAGATGAAAAGCTTCCTGTTGTAGCTGCAGCAGAGACCTTCTGCGGGGGAAGGGGGCTCGTATCTGAAGGGGTGGGGTGGGGGGGGGGGGGTGTGGCCGGGTGGTGGGCAGGGCATGGCGTGGGAGAGGGCATGCCCTGGCCAAGGGCACCGCCACACAACTGGTTCTGAATAATGAGAGGCTAAATATACACACACAGGAATGTCCAGAAATATAGGGGACTTTAGCTCCACTCGCTGAGGTAAAGCTTCCCTTGCCAGCACAAGCTTACGCCCAAGCTGGCTCTATGCCGGCCTTCCAGCACAAGCTGGCTCTATGCCGGCCTTCCAGCACAAGCTGGCTCTATGCTGTCAGCTCTAAAATAAAGCAAACTGTGATCCACCGGCGTTAGGAAGGTTAACATTTACCAAATATCAATGTGAAATATGAAAAAAAAGAAAAAAATAGTTAACTTAAATTCCTACGTCAGCCAGAAACATCCTACCAATGTTAAATTCCTGTGTACTAGAAATAGAATAGCTGCAGCGGGTTATATAACAAATCATAACATCCTACCAATGTTAAATTCCTGTGGGGTAGAAATAGAATGGCTGCAGCCGGGGTTATCTCACAAATTATCAACATGTTTACCAATATGTTAAATTCGCGTGCACTAAAAAAGGAGCAGGGGGTGATTAACAAATGTTCAACACCGGACATTTAACATATCTAATCAATTCTCCTGAGGTCTGGAAACGCGGGCTGCCGTAAATAGACAAGAAAAGATTACTGGAGAATGTGTGCACTTCCGACGCCAACCCGTCCCAAAATATATACTGTGAAATTTGTGAGAGACATCATGACATCAGCTCACACAATTCCTGAGATGCGGTAAATATGTGAGTTCCTCATAAAATCCTAACGCCAATTCACAAATTGTGAGGTGCATTTTAAGATCCCTCATTAAATCTCACGGCAAATTCCTTCATGCAATCCTTTATTTCTTCACAATACGCTTGAAGAAACGTACCTGAGCACTCACACTCGGTTCTCTACCTCGCTAAGTCCCACTTTCTGAGCCGACCACAGTTGTCCCCCAGCTTCAGCTACGGACGCACCTCCAGCACGAGCGCAGCCTCACCCCTCGCCACAGAACGTGCAACATCACCACGTGTAACCAGAACACGTTCGCGGACGGCGCAGCCAGAGCACGTGCGGCCAGCCCTCCATCACGCCCGGTTATCTTAGGCAGGAACCTCCCCCACTCCACCAACACACGCCAGCCTAAGCCAGGTATCCATCTATCGACCAACCCAGAGGGAAAGATGAACAGCTGGGATTGGCTGTAGGCCGGCTGTCGCGCCCAGGAATCGAACCCCATGCGGATCCGACCATGACTGGAGCCGTTCTGATCACGGTGAGTAACGCTGACCGCAGCACCACGGAGGCGTGTGTGTGTGTGTACATGAACATTAACGTGTTTACCGCTCCATCACTAACCTGGCTCCTTGCCTAACTTCACTTTAATAAATCTGTTCGTCTCCAATACTTCTCCTGTTTCCTTATTTCCTTCTTCCCGCTTTACACTTCCTTATCACTCCAGTTCAGCCTGTTCACCTGCAACCCTGGTTCCATCACCTCAGCTAGGGAGGGGGAGGACACGTTAAGTTATAAGAATATAAGTTAAGATGTTCCAGTCTCGTGCAGTGCTTCTCTTTATCTAGATAACTCCAGGTCGTCACCCTCCCCCCCACCAGATCAGCAGGAGTTCGAGCGATCCCACATCAGCCAGTCAGGGTCGGCCAGAGTCTCTGGGGAGTCCATTGCGTCCAACATCCATGTTTCTATAAAGGTTCCGATCTCTTATCATCTGATAACGAGGCTCAGCGCCCCCTGTCCTTCGCCGCCATTCCTGGAATCCCAAGCGTTCTACTGGAATGAAACGTGACCTCGTCACTCGCCCCTGCACAAACCCTCTTCCACACAGGTTTTGGTACCACACCAACAGCTAGAGGGAAGCCCGTCTCCGCTGCTCAAACGTCCCGCCTTCGTATGGACGCTCTTGCGCGTACCAGCGGCCGCTCCTCCTGCCATTTTTCGTGGGCACGTCGCGCGGGAGATAAGTCGTGTCTGTTACATCGGGGGAAGATCTTTTAGCATATATTTTTAGACGTAATCTCGTAGCTATACTCTAGACACAAGTTGGGTACGAGTTATTGCTGAAGAGAGCTAAATATATGCCTCTACCATCTGGCGGGAGGAGGGGGTCACGTGGTGCGTGACGTCACGCTCACGCGGGCCAAGCCGCCCCAGTATTGTTGTGTTGGAGGTGGGGGGGGGGGTCATGCCCTGGATGACACCGGGGATGACCATCGCCAACAGGAGAGACGCCACTCGCTGGAAGGCTCGCCAGAATATGGTTAGGTGCACAAACCACTAGTCAAGTGTCACAGTCCAGGTATTTCTTGTGAGAATTAGCCAACAGTCCCAGAACTGAATTCTCAAAAAAAAAAAAAAAAAGCAACTTAACAAACATCAAGTGGTAGAGAATTCCTAGTTCAGGTTTAAATCATTACTAGACAGCATCACTCACAATAATCCTGTCAGGGTCACAAACTGTTACACTATTCGCGAGTCGTGTTCTTCAGGACATTTGGGTCAGGACTCTTCAGTTCCAGTTTAAAGAAGAGTAACATAAAAGATCCGACGTCAGGATTCGACAGGAGTATAATATAAGGCATCGCACAAAAATAATCTCGGATATTAATCATGATGTTGATCAACAGAGACGAACCTTGCCGAAGACGTAGCTTGTAACAGTCTAATTGGCTGGTTGTGGTTGTGGTTTTAGTTCTTATCCACTGAAAGGGTCGTCAAGGCCTCCAAGGTCATGCTATAACCACAGGGCAAGAACTGGTGGTTAAGGACGCGTCTCGGACACCACACGCCCTACATACACGGTCCCTCAACTGCCTGAAGGTGCACGACAAGCCCGGTGGCTAGAGAGCGTGGGAGCGCCTTTACTGGTAGATAACGCAACGCACACCGCCTCCCCAGCATCCTTGGCTGAGTTAATGATAGTGATGATAAATATTTGTCAACGGGTTTACCTACACTTAATTATGAGGGGATTAAAGTTACACCGAGGCATATGGCTCCGTCTGCCTTCCTCATTACCCAGCAGGCCGACTGACGGCACCGGACGCCCTGACTAACAGCCCGCAGCAGTACGTAACAACCTTCAGCCGTTACCTGCCTCGCACGACCACGTGGGTGTGTTTGGTCACGGGATGACCTTGCAAGGCGAACGGCATCTGCACAACAGAGTCACAGACTGTGCTCAGGTCCTCTGCAACTCACACACACACACACACACACACATACACGCCTGCAACACACAATCAACACGGGGAAAATACGACCATATTGATTACAATTAGCGAAATGACAGCAGAAGTTTAGCCTTATACATATGACGTTACCCGAGATACCCGATGTCGACATATTATCCCAGATCCCTTACGACGCTGTCTTGTGGTGACCACAAACCGCGAGCATTGCTGCAGTGTTATGAACACCCCGACAAGGACAGAGCAAGGCTGAACGTTAACACGTCTGTGAGGGCTGACGGAAGGGCTGTACGCGTGTTCGTGAGGCAGGTGCGAATCCTGACGAACTGCAGGGCACAGTACAGCTGCAGCCTGATGCATCTGGCGGCGATGGAGACGTAAAACGGGCACATATGCAGGACAGAGAACGCCATGATACACATAAGCCAGACTGGAAATCATGAGACGAACACAGGTACACGAAGGAGCACAGACGCTGCAACCCCCTGGTGCTTCAGGGCTGGTCCCCAGACTGCCTTAACTCTCGCTTCATCAGCTGTCGGGACCAGCTTCTCAACCACATACACTGACAACTACCACGTACTCTACTAGTTCCCACATACACCCCGGCAACTACCACGTATTAACCACCTGACGACCCCGTCCGCGCACGTTTTGGTCATCCACGTATAGACAGATCCCACAGGTGGGGAGGGGGCCCTCCGGAGTGGAGGACCACGCCGCGAAAGGTCATCAAGTGCGGGGAAGGGGGGGGGTTTGGTCTGGGAAGCCTGTGAGGGGAGTACCGTGGGAGGGGGGTAGGGTGGGGTGGAGAGACGCGTGCGGCGCCCCTGGCATGCGGCTCCCGTGTCGCAAGCGGCCAAGTTAGAGGACCAGCTGCGGCCGTACCGGTGTGACTTACCATGTGTGTGTGAGTGGGGGGGGGGGAGGTTTCTCAACCATCACTGTGCCTCAACAGCCCCCCCCCCCCGTTACCACGGTGGGGGTGGAGTTGTCCCCACCGTGGTGGTGCCTCCTCCACTGTGGCCACAAACCACCACCGTCACCACACACGAACAAAGGAAGAAGCGAATCAGGATAAACACACAAACGAATCACTTAAAGTAATATATAAAATGTAATGTCATGTTGTACATCAGATGCCGTAGGGACAATACACAGGAATTTAAAAGGAAATAAACACCGAAGACAAACAAAGAGACGATAGAGCTAAAGACACACACACACACACGTCAGTAAGCATGATTCAGGCAAGGGCCCCTCCCTCCTGGGTTCCAGTTCTGGGCGAGGCAATTGGCCGACAGTCGACCCCCGCTGTTCATCCTCCCCCTCGGGGGCAGGTCGATACAGATCAAGCGCGGAGGCAACGCGGGAGCAAAGAGCTCCCCGATAAGACACATTGTTGACCACTGAATCAGGACCCTGGATTACCACGGCCTGCCTTGGCATATGACGGGGTCAGGTCAGATGTCAGGCCGTGACACCCCCAGGGGGAGGGGTACCGTGGTGGCGGAGGGCGGCAGAGGTTTAAATATAGCGGGCGGTGGTGTTGCTAATCACGTGGTGGAAACAAATGCTCGCGACAATTAGCCCAGCTATTTACGTTTATCTCCCAGTGTGCCAGGCCGAGAAATAACCACAGACCTGCTTTTTAAAGCTATAAATATACATCATTGAGCTTCTAACTGCCCACACACACACACACACACACACACACCTCGAAATAAAACCATCGAGACAAAAGGAGAGGGTGTGGGCAGGTGCGTGTAAATATACCCCGGGCCACATGTGTAGTTCCGGACCCCAGGCCAGCCTTTCGTGCGAACTTCCCGCCACATGGCGTTGCTCCGTCTCGCGCCGCGCCTCGCCTCTGGCATCGAACCCGCCCTTAACTCCTGGCCTCAGCGAACGCACGGTCCACCCAACAAGCCAGCACGCTGCACGTCTCTACCCATCCCTGAAAGAAACTGTGTCATAACACTGAACGCCTGTCCGAACCCTTGAATTTCTACTTGAAAGTCGACCTCTGGTCCAGTTAACTCTTGCTGTGAGAGTCTCAGTATTTCGCACGGCGGAAGGACACTGATGTTGATCAACAAGGAGGCAAACATACAGGAAACACACACATAAAAAATCAATCAATCATACTCACGTTCGCTACCTACACTATGAGACGGTAATAAAAATAGTCATATCGATGATTCCCTCCAAGATATTGACACGCGTCCTTCTGTTAAGTCCAGACACCTTAAAGACAGAGCTGTCACATGAATCTTTAAAAGTTAATGATCGCTTGTCACCAACTGGGGTCATTATGTATCCTCCTGTAGTCGTTGGTCACCACCTGGGGTCACTGAAGTGCACCCCTGGAAAACCCCAGGAGTACCCCCAGGGTACGCGTACCGTACCCCGGGTTGAGGACCCGTGTGTTGTGAGGGGAGGAAGCTTCAGATCTAAGATGGCAGTGAGGGAGAACACCTGTTGGTAAACACGACTGGACGCGTTACAGCTGCTGCCGCTCCTACCACACATTTCTGGACACACTTCCACTCCCACTTAACACTTGAGACAATGCTAAGGGTACTCTCGGTATCACATGGGAAGTATTTACATACTCTCTACTGACTGTGTCTGTGTGTTCACTTGTATGTTCACTTCAACTATGTATATATATG
>JAYMFT010353449.1:0-22917 GCA_038088735.1 Panulirus argus
CTGACTGGAATAACTTACGTAACTTCTTTTCTGACTTTCCTTGGGTAAATTACTGTCTCTTATGTGGTGATGCTTCTATCTGCGCTAAACATACAACAGAGGCTATTCTTAAGGGAATGGAAGCATTTATTTCCTCTTCCTCCAAGACGACCTCCTCATCTAATCCATTGTTCAACCGTTCCTGTTCTAAGGCCATTCAGGCAAGGAATCAGGCATATCGCTGGAAAACTTCTCCTTCCTCTGGCTCCCATTCAGCTTTTATCACTGCCTATAATTGCTGCAAGCACGTTATCCGCGAGGCGAAGCGTTCCTTTATTCAAAGGAAGTGCGATAACCTCTCCTTGTCATCCACTTATAGGTCTTTCTGGTCTTTAGCTAAGGGCATCTCTAATAACTTCTGTCGCTCTACCTTTCCTTCACTTATCCGCTCTGACGGCACTACTATAGCTGTCTCTCCCGTAGACAAAGCAACTCTCTTTGGTTCCCGTTTCTCTAACTCCACATTGGATGACTCTAACATTCCTTCAACCCCTGATGCTCCTCTTACTAATCCTATGCCTCGGGAATAACATTCCTTCACCCCTGATGCTCCTCTTACTAATCCTATGCCTCTTCCCGTAATCTCTTTTAGGACTGTCCTAAAAGCGCTTCTTTCTTAGGACACAAGCAAAGATTACGGTCCTGATAGCATCCATCCCCATGTACTGAAAGAGTGTGCCTCTGAACTTGCACCTGTGCTCCCTCGTCTTTTCCTTTTCTGTTTAAAAACCAAAACTTTTCCTTCTCCTTGGAAACATGCTTTGACACATCCCATCCCTAAGAAGGGTGACCGTTCTGACCCCTCTAATTATCATCCTGTTGCTTTGACATCTACCATTTCCAAAGTATCTGAATCCCTCCTCAACTCCCATATTCTTAAACACCTCAAAAATTACAGTCTTCTTGCTGATCACCAGTATGGCTTCTGTAAGGCAAGATCCACTGGTGATATTCTATCCTATCTTACTAATGTCTAGTCATCATCCCTGAAAGATTTTGGGGAGTGAAGTGTAGTTGCCCTTGGCATATCTAAGACTTCTGACAGGGTGTGGCATCAGGATCTCATCTCTAATCTTCCTTCTTTTGGCTTCCTTCCCTCACTTTGCTCCTTCATATCTAAATTCCTCTCTGACCAATCTATCTCTGTGGTTGTTGATGGATCAGCCTCCCCCCTTTTTCCTATTAACAGTGGTGTTCCTCATGGTTCTGTCCTATCTCTTACATTTCTCTCCATTTTTTTCAATGATTTCCTCTCCTCCACAAACAATCCAATGCACTCATAAGCTGAAGACTCAACACTGCATTCATCCTCATTCTTTCTGCTCCCTCTTCTCTCATTCGATCTGCATCTCATCTTGATACAGCTTCCTCAATAAACTTAGACTTGGACAAAAGTATCACAGTGGGGTACACAATGCCTCCAAGACCCAATTTTTACCCATCTCTCTATCAAAAAACTCCTCAAAACTTTCGTATCTCCTTTGATGGTTCTGTAATTCCACCTCTTGATCCAATGAACATACTTGGTATTACTGTAACATTCACTCTTTTTTGGAAACCCCACATTATGGGAACAGCTAATTCTGCCTCTAAGAAACTGGGCATCCTGTTTAGATGTCGTAACTTCTCTTCTGAGCAGATGCTCCATTTATACAAGTGACAGATTCATCCTTGTATGGAGTACTGCTCTCACACTTGGGGTGGTTCTAGCTCTGTTTACTTACTTGACAGAGTTGAGTCGAAAGCAGTCCAACTTATAAACTGTCCCAGGCTAACTTCCAAGCTTGACCCCCTTACCTTATGCTGCAATGTTGGTTCGCTTTCCCTCTTCTATAGGTATTACTTAGGCCTTTGCTCCTGAAAGCTGGCTGCTTGTGTGCCCCCTCCACTAGCTAGACCACGCAATACTTGGCAAGCTGCTGCATCACGATTATTGTGTGGCCATCGGCAACTCAAGGGAGCACCGTTTTGATAACTGCTTCTTTCCCTACATGTTGAAGCTGTAGAACTCTCTACCTTCTCATGTTTTTCCCAATAACTAAGACATGGCTCAATTCAAAAGAGAGGTCTTTCACTTTCTCAAAAATGTGTAAATACTTTCCCTGTATTTTTTTTTCCCATTTCTTAATTCTGTCTATATTTCAATTAGGGCCAAGCCTTAATGTGGACTTTTGTTTGTGACTGGAGCCTTCAACATAAAGAAAAAGTTGTCTGTGGCTGGAGCCTTCAACATAAAAAAAAGTATCATAAGCTTACTCCTAAAAATGACACCACATATACCAAAAAATTATTAGGCTTGACTTCCCTAAAGGTACTATTCTTACTCAGAGATGTCAATGGCTGTATGCAGCTACTCTGGCAAACACAGACTAGACCATAACATTGAAAAAGGATGATTATCATATCTTTGTCACCAACTCTCAGGATTTCATTCAACTCATACTTGGCAATGAGTATGTTGGCATCAAGGGACATCACTTATCATCCAAAGTTCCACCTAAGAAATACAATATTATCCACCATGTCAATGAGATTGTGGTACTTTTCTTCTTCAAGAACAACCTAGTTATCAACCACGATCACTGGCCAACCATAAATTTACTTTAGGTTGGCAATGGGAAAATCTTACAAGATCTGTGGATATCACCCCAGAATGATTCATATACCAGCAATTAGGACATCTAGCCAAGATCTTTAAGTCTGTGACCAATTCACATCATCTTTTCACTATTTCTCTTATCTCTTAGTAATTGTCCATTTATGTACCCTCTCCTGTTTAAATTATCGAATGGAGTTGGTGATTCTCAATTTTCAGTCTGCATACTGGTAGAAGTATTTTGTTTTTTATGATGATCCTTTCTTCTTCCTTTTCCTGTGTCCTGCATGACATTTTAAGCCTATCGTCTTTGCTTGCCAGTTCATTTAAAGGGTTTTCTTTCCTTTACAAGGTGAGCCATGGCTTGTTTAGGCCTGCAATCCATTTTCACCTCCTATATAGGTATCGGCTTTCTCATTCTACTTAGTTCTTTTGTACTAATGGTGAAAAATATATGTTCTACAATGGGCTCAATGAATTTCAAAATCATCAACGTGACTTGTGTTGTTTTAGTGGGGCTGGTAAGTGTGAATAAGAGGCAGATTTCCTAAAAAATATGCTAGCCCAACTTCAAAGTTATTTACATTGAAATATATTTTATATCACTACTTACGGCAAATGAGAGGAAATACTGCAAGCAAACAATATTTCACAAGATCATGAAAGCAGGGCTACCAATGCGAGGCCAGACCAATGGATATTTATCAATATCCCTCATCCATGGTTTCTTATTGTGTTGCACAAAAAGCAGTTAGATATTCTTTTATCGTGTGTACTTTATCTATCTATATCTCTGATGTCCATTCCCTTTGGAAACTCCTATCATCAAGGGTAGCCATGGCAAATGACTCTCCACTTATCCCTGTTTTTATATGCCTCCCTTGCATATACCATCACTTGCATTCTTCCACCATTTCTCCTTCTCGTGTACCCTTCTAATTTATTTCCCCACATCACAGGTGGTCTTCCTCTCACACCAACCCTTTAGTCATACTATCATACAATCTCCTCGTAAACTCCCAGTCTTCCATTCTTTCCAAATTCCCAAACAACCTAAAAGTATTATATTTCACCTCCTATATCACTCCACAATTCATTCCCTTTGCATTTCCTACCATACCAAATCATTCACACATATCCTTATTTCTTTATTCACTCTCTCGAGTCATACCACATGCTCCTTTCAAATAGCTCATTTCTACAGCCTGGATTCTTGATATCTGTAACTCATTCTATGTCCATGTTTTAGCTTCATAAGTTACGGTAGGGAAGACTATGCTGTCTGTTAATCCTTTGTTCACTTCTATACTTTCCATCTTTACCCTTTATTATTCTATTATGGGACCAAGTGACTCTTCTACCCTGGACTGCTCTCTCCCTTAACTCTCCTTCCATATCACCAAACTTATCCAAGATTGCTCCTAAATACTTATATTCTCTCATCCCTTCCCGTCTTTCCCCCATCCCATATCTATAACATAGTTTAATATACTTTCTTCTCTCACTCTACAGTGTTTTGCAAAATCTATGCTTTCATTCTGTTTCCACTCAAACACCATTACTTTATTTTTCATTGCATTTACCTTCAATCGCCTACACTCACACATCAACAAACACACTTTCTACCTTATGCAACTACTCTTCACTCACAGCAAAAAAAAAAGTTTCATCCACAAACAGGCTTCATCTCTGCAACCCTTTTCACCAGTTTTGTTTTCATCTCTTTTTTCACTCCTTTCATATATCACCAGTTTTGTTTTCATCTCTTTTTTCACTCCTTCCATATATATGTTAAAAAGCCTGTTGACATGAAACAGCCTTGCCTTACACCCACATGTTTAGCAAAAAGTTCACTCAACTCTCCATCCACTCTCAAACATGCATTTGCTACTCTACAGAAAGCTTTCATACCATCCAACAGTAGTCTCCCTACCTCATATATCCTTAACACATTCCATAAAGCATTTCACTTGACTCTGTCATATGCCTGAATCCATAAAAGCTGCATAAAGCTTCTTTCCTTTTGCTAGATACTTTTCCACAATAATTTTCACCACAAAAAATCTGATCCACATATCCTCTACCTTTCCTGAAAGTCCCTTGCTCCTTACTTATTCTGCGTTCAGTCACTTTCATCACTTTATCAATCAACACTTTCATACACTTTTCCAGGTACACTTAACAGACTTATTCCCCTTTAATTGCTACATATATCCTTAGCATTTTTTCTCTTTCAATAAAGGAACAATAACATCTTTCAAACAATCCTCAGGCACAACCTTCTGTTTCCAAGATAAATCAAGTACCAAATATATACTTTATACTTCAACAGGTCAGCCATAATCCCATCCACTCCAGGTGCCTTTCCTACCTTTCAACCATGTTAATGCCCTTTTTACCTCTATCCATGCTACACGCCCCTGCACTTGTATCATTTTCCTTTAAGCCTCCATACCAATGCATGTAACAAAAGCTGTCTTACTTTCTTCCATATTCATCAGTTCTTCAAAATAATCTTTCAATTTTCCTTTCCCTTTTCCTTTTGATACAGCAACTCCCCTTTACTACTTCTCACATTAAAATTTCCACCCTTACATCCACCCCTTTTATTTTCACTTCCTTTAATTACAATTTCTCATTTTTCCTAAATTATTCATTCAATTTTCCTTCAAAATTTTCATCTACTCTTTCTTTGTTTTCCTGCCAGCTTCGTAACATTTTGCTTACACAATGTATATTCTTCTTTACTCCTATGCTGAACTTTCACTGGTACATTCCTTTTGACATTCTACCATACGTATTTTTCTTCTCTTTCACATAATTTCTCTCATCCATCCACGTGCATTTCCCATTTTCTCTTATATTTCCTGACCTTGTCTCTAACTGCTAATTCTACAACCTTTAAAAGTCTTAATACATTATAAACACCTCATTGACACACGACTGCATCCCTAAATTTACTTCAATTCCATCTAAACTTTCATTCACCCTTCTTTCATACTAATCTTTCCATTTTTTTTCTAATTCATCTTCTTGCTTGCCAACACCTTTATCTCCTCATTCTTCCTTACACCATACCTCCACTTCTCCCTGATCCTCACCCCCACAAGAAATGCAAAATAGTCTGAGTCTCCAAAGAATCCTCTCACAATTCTAGCATCCAGCACACCCTTTCTCAACCTTTTATCCACTGCCACATATTCAATCAAACCCTCTTGTTCTTTTCTTCCATAATTTGTCATCTGTGTATACCCGAGGATCATTTTGTGTTGAAAAGTGTTTGCAAGGTATAAACCTCTCTGAGCACAGATATCCACAAGATAATTTCCAAAATCATTTACTCCAGGCACTCTCCATTTTCCAACTATCTTACCAATTTCATGGCATCTCACCTTTGAATTCATATCACCCATCACATCCACCTTTCTCTTCTTAAAATCATATGTCAAAAGTCATGGGTCTGAACACAAAACACTAAGAGCAGCACTCTTTGTTTATACTCACTTGGCCAATCAGAGTACCATACACATATATGCTCACATGCAATCAGGACCCAGTGCTCTCTGTTAGTATGGTGAACACTGTAGGCACACTCTTGCTGATCTTTCTGATACTTTTGTGACTGTTTTTACCCATTATGTCTGGAAGACAGCCTGCAAGTTCTAGTGCTGCTACTGCAACTAAAGTGCCTCAGAAATGCCTCTCCTTGGATGTAAAATTACATGGGTTGAGGCATTTGGAAACTGGTGAGCATCAAGTCGATGTTGGTGATGACTTCAAACTGGCTACATCTACAATAAGAACCATTATTGAAAATGCAGACAGGATAAAAGCTTCTGCGATGGCGAACATGAAGTTAACAGCAACGAAGGTGACTTGTTTAAAGCAATTTTTGTTACTGGTAAATAATGTCATCTGACTTCTGAGATTGCACCATGCTGCTGCTAGACATATGATATCCCCACCATAAGCAAGTAATAGGATTTGTTTGCCACAAAAAAAAAAACTGATGCATGAAAGCCTTATTCTCAACAGTAATCTCTAGATTTCTTTTTGTAGAGACTGTACTTCCCATCTCCCAGAATTATAAGGCTGCTCATACTTTCATAAACCTTTTGGGCCCCATCAGCAAGGACTATACAATCCAACACATTCTTCCTCTCCTTCTGGAATCTATTGTAAATTCAGTGCTAAACTGACAAAGGGTGTTAAGTCCATATCAACATTTAACAGGATGAGCAACTGAAGAAGGTCCTCCATTTTAAAAAAGTAAGTGTGATAACATATTTTTAGCCATAGTTTTAGAGGAACTCAGTGTTGGACTTAATTGATAGAGAGCTCACTAATATGATAATGATGAAGGCACACTTTCCTAATTCACCAATATGACTGGACATCCTTTGCAATATCAATACTAAAATTTACAAGTAAAATGGAATATCATTCACTAACTTTGTGAGTACAGACTTCTTAAGATTCCTGTCTTCTAAAGCAGAAATTTTTCAGTGACATGTTAAAACAAAATATGAGGATTACCCCTCTCCCTAAGAAGTGAGGAATAATGGTTTAATTACATCTATATTTTCCAAAAATGACAGGCTGAGAGCCAAAATGCATCCAAATTCTTTGATTTATAAAAGAAAGACTGCTTCACCAGACTGATATTCTAAACAGAGTCAAATAATGACATGGTAATAAAAAAATGTTGGCAAGAGAAATTAACAAAACTTAAGCTATGTCAAAGGCAAATGGCTCACTAATCAATTGTTTTTTAACTGATGAATATTTCTATAAATGATGAACAATTAATAATTCAAAGCAAATAAGCAGCACAGAGTTCTAGTTTATAACCACTTTTCATTTATACAAAAATCAAGAGGATACTAAGCACCTATCCATCCAAAATAGATCAGCTCTCCCTTGTAAAATGCAGCCTGGACAAATACTTTTTAACTGGCTACAAAGTATCAAAAGTTCAACACTGATTAGTACTAAATGCTGGCAGACTAAGTGACCATGACATCTGTGTGTTGAGTTTCCACATTAACATATTGCCTACATAAATGAGACCTAGGAATGGGATCAGAACAACTATCATCCTCAAGCCAGCATCAAGCTAAAAACCAAACTCTTATCATCAAAACTAAATCAATGATGCATACAATAAAACAAGAAACTTACCAAACGTTTTCTTGATGGAGCTGCTTCATCATCAGGCTTCACTTTCTTTTTCTTACGGATATAGTCAAAACCACTTCTAAATTTGCGGAATTTTCGCCGCACCCTCTTGGCTGCACGAGGAACAGACAACTCCCCAAGGACAGACTCAGAACGCTCACTACGAAGTTCAGAATCCTCATCATCATCTCCCTGAGCTATTACAGATCCACCTGGAGTACTTGCACGACTTGCAGGTACTGGAGAACTCTCATCTTTTACCAAGGTTTTTACTTCATCTTTTTTCTCTGCTTTTTTCAATGGTTTCTTAGCTTTCTTAGCTTCAGCTTTCTTGATAAGATGTGGTGGAATGTCTGTGCCAAACACAGACTTCACTGTAGCAGCATCCTGAATCTGTTTAGTCTTGTTGCGTGTCCTTGACTGATATAGGATTGGTCTGAATTCATTGATTCCATTCTTTGTCACAATCACTTCAAAATTATCCCTATAGTTACAAACAGTTTCTTTCCTGAAAAATGTGGCAATTTTTAGTTGATCTGGTGGCATCTCTTCAAGATCCTTCTCTGTTGTAGGCATTCCAGGTGTGGGCAGGAGTTGAGGTTTGTTTGTAGCTTCCAGTATTGACCTAGGTTTATTGAGGCACAGTAAGTTGAGCTTCTTGTCTTTATACTTTCTGCCAAATTTTTTCAGCAGGGAGCTAGCTATTGATCTTCTTGACACTGGGATACTATCAGAGGCTGGAAGGTCAGTTCTCAGACTAGCAAGAGAGTCCAAATCTGAGTCATCACTGGCCATCATAGATGGAGCCACTGATGGTGTTGGGGTGAGGCCTGTTGGGATTCGTTGATTCCCAAATGCAGGGAAAGGGCCAAGATTGAATTTTTTGGATGCAAGCCCAACCTTGGTGCAATCACTGACTGTTTCAGCTAGAACCTTCTCGAAGAATCTCTGCATAACACTGCTGATCTCAGGTCGTGCTGCTACCTTCAGTCTATCATCCTCTGCCACTGCCATGCTTGTTTTAATTATACCAGACTTACTACGAGTATTTTTGGCAGGAGATGAGGACCCTTGTTGTCTTAAGGGTGAATCTTTTCCTGATTCACGATCTCGGCCTTTTTTGGGCATACCTTTAGTGGGTGATGCTGAGACTTGATGCTTGACAGCCTGGCAAAGTTTCTTTGGGAATCTAGCAGTAAGTTCCTTATATTTTTTTACATCAGTCTGCCATCCATGGAGAAAATCATCCCCTGCTCCAAACTGTGGCTTTTTCCAGCAATGCCTGAATGCCATCTCCTGAAGATTTCCTATTTGTTTCTTGATGTCACTATTCACTTCATTTAGCCAAGCTGTCATTTCTTTCACATCCTCTCTGTTTAACTCTTCATTCCGAATCTTGTTTAGCTTTTCAATCACAGAATCAGGTTCTAGCTCAGTTACATGAACTCCATCATCTAATTCTACAGTCTCTTCTTCCTGTCCCTCTTCTTCATTAGATTCTTTTGTGGCTTTTGCATTCTTTTCATTAGTTTCATCCCCCTCACCCTCTTCCTTATCCAACTGCTTCTCACCAGAGCTCTTTTCCTCTGTATCATTATTTTTTGAATCATCACTATCATCACTTTCAACTATTAAGTTGCTCTTTGAATGACTTTTCTTCTTAGTTGGAATGTCTGAATTTTCACTTGTGTCCTCAGCTGACTTTTTTATTTTCCTTTTACTGCTTTTCTTTTTCAGAAACATTTTCTTATCTTTTCTCTCATTTGTTTCATCAGAGTCAGAGGAGGTGCTTACACTTGTTATTTGCTTTCTTCTCTTGCTCTTCTTTGAATCAAGAAATTTTTTCTTCATTCCTCTAGTTTTTCTTGATATTTCCCCTGTTTCTGACTCCTCTTCTGAATCTTCCTTTCTACTCTTCTTCTGCTGCTTCCTACCAGTTATACCTTTCTTTTTGCCTCTTCTTGTTTCTATGTACTCCTCATCATCATCTGATTCCCATTTTTTCTTTTTAACTCTTCCTATTTTCATGGTTATTTCCTCCGAATCACTAGTGTCCTGTTTCTTTTTCCTCTTTTTAGTTTTCAATGTAGCCTTATATGTTTCTCCTTCACTTGAGGATTTGTATCCCCTTCTTGTTCTTCTCCTTGGAATAATTTCTTCCTCTGATTCAGTACTATCACTGTCCCATTTTCTACCTCTTCTTTTTGGCTTCTCTTCCTCTTCACTATCAGATGTTTTCTTTCCTTTTCTTCGTGGCCTCACTACCTCTTCTAATTCAGAATCTTCACTATCAGAGTCTTCACTACTAGAACTTGAGCTGCTTTCACTTTCACTAATACTACTAGGGGAAAAGTCAGAGTCTTGCTTGTTATTTGGTTTATTCTCCTTATTTTTTCCTCTTCCAATGCCCTTCTTTTTATCTTTTCTCTCAGTCTCACTTCCACTACTTATATAGCCTTTCGCTATCTTCCTTGCATGGCCTCGCTTCTTGTCCTTTGATCTTATTTCACGCTTCAGTTCCTCTTCAAAATCACTAGCATCTTCATCAGGAATCATTTCTGTGGCACTTTCATCAGAGTGTGAAGCATAAGTTAGGATTAAACGCTCAATTTTTTTGTCTTTGATGCTCTTAAACTTCCCTCGAAACTTAACAGGTGGTTCTGGTTCACTTTCATCCTCCTCTTCAATAATATCTGAAGGAGGAGGCACTATGAGATCATTATCAATAGCTTGTTGTATTTGAACCTTCTGCAAATACCGCCTTCCTAATGTTTTGCTTTTCTTACTTGTTACTCCTTCAGGATTTGCTGCCAAATCCTCCATAAACTTACTCAAACCCATATCCCATTCATTTTCTTCTACCAGCTCTTCCTTTTTGGTTTCGGAGGGCTCAGGTGCATTTTCTCTTTTAATTACAGGTGACTCATGGCTTTCAGCATGTATTTTCTTGTGTAATTTCTCTGCTAAAGCTGCCTTGCCTGGTTCTAACATCTTGCTTGCTGACTGAGACTGTTCAAATCTATTACTTTCCTCTTCTTTGAATTCAAAAACAGTGGCAGTCTTTGGTCCATCTTGATGATCAGTTCCATGGAAAGGCTGAACTGGTGGCTTTGTGCCACTGTAAGGTAGATTTTCATCCAAACTGCTAGGATTAGGTTGATGAATGCCCTGAACACTTGGGGAACAATTAGACCATGGCTTTAAGTTCATACATGTCTCTCCACTCTCAGCACTTCGAGGATCAAATGCCTTCTGTTCACCTTTTGTACGTATCCGTGATAGATCATGATCTTGAGGTATCCGGGTGTTTGTTGATGAAAGTTCAGGCTGTTGAGTAGTGGGATCCAACTGACCTCTTGCTGGTCCCATATCTGGTCTAGCTCCAGGAAATGAAGATGGGTACATATAGCCAGGGTACTGTGAACTACCAGGAACATTTTCAGTTTTAACAGATGGATGTGGGGGCCTTGGAGGTTGGTAATGTAGGCGCTGGGTATGCTGAGGATGATGAACTTGAGGGGGATGAGGTTGAGAGGGATGAGAAGGATGCTTATGAGAAGAATGTGAGGAATGAGGTTGGGACGTTTGCTGCATGGCAGTCTGATGAGAAGGATACATAGGATGACCAAGTTGTGCTTGAGGTAAATGCATCTGGGAAGCATGGGGATGAGAATGGTGAGCCCTTGGAGACTGAGACTGAGACGGCTGTACATGGGCTCGGTTAAGATGTGTATGAGTTTGAGAAGGATGAAGATAAGGTTGAGAGGGATGGGGATGGGGATATGGTTGAGATGGATGAGGATGTTGATAAGGCTGTGAGGGATGGGGGTGTGTTGGATGAATATGATGTGATGGTTGAGAATGATTCTGGGAAAGGTGGGGAGATGTCTCTGATGGTTGGGTTGTGGCCTGAGAAGAGTGGGGAAGGGATGTGTGTGGATGGGTTTGAGAAGTATGGGAAAAACTTTGGGAATGATGGGGAGGGGCTTGGGCATAAGAGGGAGCTTGAGAAGGCTGAGAAGGTGTTTGGGAAGGATGGCATGGGGTTTGTGAAGGATGAGGAAGTGTTTGAGAGGGATGGGGAGAGGCTTGAGTGGGATTAGATGAGGCATGAGATAAATGAGAAGTGACATGGGAGGGATGAGGTGAGGTATGAGGAGTATGAGGGGGATGAGATGAAGCTTGTGAGGGATGAGAGGCAACATGAGATGAATGGGGAGCTGCCTGTGGTGGATGGGGTGGGGCTTGGGAGGGATGGGGAGGGGCTTGGGAGGGATGGGGAGGGGCTTGGGAGGGATGGGGAGGGGCTTGGGAGGGATGGGGAGGGGCCTGGGAAGGATGAGACAAATAAGGAGAATGGGGCAGGGCTGGGGAGGGCTGTGGATGGGACTGTGAAACACGAGGATAGGAATGAAGATAAGGATGAGCTTGAGATGGATGGGAAGGGGCTTGGTGAGGATGAGCATGGGCTTGGGAAGGGTGGGGATGGGAAGGATGGGAAGGGACCTGGGGATGGAGAGAGACCTGGGATGGATGAGGAGGGGCATGTGATGAATGTAGAGCAGCTTGAGATGTGTGTGAGGGGGCTTGAGAAAAATGGGGAGGAGCCAAAAAGGGATGGGAAGAAGCTTCAGTGGAAAGGATGGGTGCTTGTGAGGGATGGAGAGAAGCTCGGGAAGGATGTGAAGATGCATGGGAAGGATGCGGAGGAACTTGGGAATTACTGGGAAGTGCATTAGAGGGATGAGTAGGAGCTTGAGATTGGTAAGCAGGTACGTGAGATGGATGGGGTGGAAGATGGGAAAAATGGGGAGGGGGCTGGGAAGAATGGGTAGGAGCTTGGGAAGAATGGGTAGGAGCTTGGGATGAATGGGTAAGTGCTTGGGAAGACTGGGCAGGAGCTTGGGAAGAATGAGCAGGAGCCTGGGATGAATGAAGAGGAACTTGAGAAGAATGTGGGGGAGCCTGGGAAGAATGGAGAGGGGTTTGTGATGACGGGGAAGGATGAGGAGGGACTTGGGAAGTATAAGGATGCACCTGAGAGAGATAAGAAGAGGGTTGGGAAGGCTGAGAATTAGCTTGAGAAATGACAGGGTGGGGCTGATGAGCCCGACTGGGGTGGTTCTGATGATGATGGATTTGAGAAGAGTTAGTGTGTGATGGACGTGTTTGTGGAGGTGCAGCATGAAAGTGATGTGTCTGAAGTGAGTGGGCTTGAGGATGATGGTTCTGAGATGAGAGCGAGTGCTGTGAGTGGGCTTGGGAATGGTGACCCTGAGGTGGATGAGTCTCCATATGCTGGGGTAAGCGAACTAGGTGTGGCTCGATAGATCGGTTGAGATGAGTCTGGGATGGATGGGTAGTTGGTGGCTGAGATGTGTGAGTAGCTGGTGATTTTGATAGGTGATTTGGGTGTGGCTGAGATGGATGAGGAAGTGAAGCCACCACAGACGGCGGTCTAGAGGGTGATGTGGAGTGCGGTGGGTAAGTCTGATGACCTGAATAAGGACTAGGAGGAAGACTTCCTGGGTAGTTATGACTTTGATGCTGTACTGGAGAGCTTGTTGGAAGCTTCTGGGCAGGGTGTGGAGATAACTGAGGAGTTCTGCCCTGCTGAGATGGATGAGGAGACACACCAGAACGTGGTGAAGCAGCAACTGGATGCGGAGAAGCTGACGGATGTGGTGATGCTGTTGGATGAGGGGATGCAGAGGGATGTGGAGATATTGAAGGATGTGGAGAACCAGATGGATGAGGAGACATTTGATTTGATCGCTTGGTTGAATATAAAGCATGAGATGCTTCATTACGTTGTTGAGCATATATATATGCCTGATGAGCTGCCTGCTGTGGGGTGAGATGTGGAGGTGGCAGAGATACTACTGCTGCTGGTTTTGTGGTTTGAGGAATATTAAATGGCGTATACTGTGATGCAGACCGTTGCTGTTGATGCCTTTGTTGCTGGTAATGAGCTGCAACAGCTTGATTTGATGTGTATGGATAATGATATGATTGGGTCACAGATGTAATTACAGGAGGCTGAGAAGAGTGACTACTACTGTGGGATGCTGAAGCCTGTGGTGTTCTGCTTGTGGCTGGTTGCACATATGGCTGATGGATTTTGCCCTGTGATGAAGGTGCCACACTCACTTGCGAGTGATGGGCAGAAGATACAGTATGTGCTGACTGTGAGTAAGGAGTCTGAGGTAGCCTTGTGTCTGGAGGACGTCCATATGATGAATAAGGATGGGGAGGCTGAGCAGGAGGAACCCTTGAACCTTGTTGAGGTAAGGTGGTAGGGACGGAAGTTGGTACAGGGTACTGTCCTGATAAATATTTTGCTTTTTCACTGTTGGTTTTGGACTGCTCAGAAGCATTCGCCCATGCTCTAAAAGAATCAAATGCATCAGAATGCCTGGTATGTAAATACTTTGGATCCATAACAGAGTTAAGATCCCATTTTTCTATGCTTAATTCTCTTCTATCAAGATTTGGATCTCTTCTCTCATGAATAGGATCTCTTCTTTCAAGACTTGGATCTCTTCTTTCCATATTTGGATCTCTTCGCTCAAAGCTTAGATCTTTTCTTTCATAAATCACATCCCTCCTTGCTAGATCTGGGTCCCTACTAACTCTTCTTTCTAAACTTACATCTCTCCACTCATTACCTGAATCTTTCCTATCTATGACAGGCTGTCTTCTATCTGTAACAGATTCTCTTCCATACCTTGTGTCATCTTCATTCTTAAGTGTTGCGGCAACTAAGAGATGGAGACCACGATTTTGTTCTGATATGGAGTCCTTGTGGCCACTGTACAAAGGTTTACCTTGTGAATAAATTGGTAAATGAGCTTCACCTAATTGTCGAGATGGGGTGGTTGGTTTGGTGGGTGGTGTGTGACTTCTTCGAGGTAGCTTAGTAAAGTTCTCTAAATATGCTGGGTCACCTGCTCGTTTGGTTGCAGGTAACATGTGACATGTCCGAGTTAGAGGACTGGATGATGGGAGAGGACTAGGGGAACCATTTACCCCATATGGAGAAGGTATGTGGTATGGAGGTGTTGCACTTAGGGTCCCTGATATACCCGGCGCAACCTTGGGCAGATCAACTTGTGTTGTGGGTGGGTCTTTATTAAGTTTACTAGGTGAAGTAACAGGAGTAGAGCTTGGGGTGCATTTAAGGGGATCACTTTGAGATATTCTTTCAATGGTCACACCACTGAGGGGAGCAATATTAAAAGTTTTATCAGGATCAGATACAGTTAAGTCTGGAGTCTGTCTCAGAGTTTTCACAGAGAGATCTAAAGCAGAATCCTCCTTTGGGCGGGAATCTGCTTGTCTTTCTGTTGATGACTCTCTTTTTGTATCGGTGGAGTAGGAGGTATGAGATCCATTTGGATACAGTGGATCACGTGACCCATTAACTTGTAAGGTTTCTATAGTTCTTCCAATAAATGGATCATCTGACCTAATGCTTGTAATGTCTTCAGATTTCTTTCCTAAATAAAGAGCATCCTTAGAGCCATTTACACTAATTGGGGTTGTAGCATTGTGGACGGATGGTGCCAGCCTCCCCAAGGTCTTGGCTTCAGGAACTCTACACAGCTGACCCCAGGATTCATCGCGAAAGTCTGCTCTTGGACCTGATCGAGTCTCAAGGGTCCGAAGGTCTGACCTCACTTCATTTCTGGGTGGATATTTGTTGTCTAACTGACTACGGAGATCTGAGGCAAGAAGCTGAGGACTGAATGGATGAGTGTGTGTCCGCAAGTCACTAGCAGGAGCTGACTGGGTGCTATAAGGTCGTGCAGGAGTTCTTGAGTCTGCTTTGATGCCAGACTGTGTGCTGTATGGCCGATTAGGACGCAGTTCAACTGAACTGGGAGCCTGTGTTGTACATGGACGAGGAAGAGTGCGACTTTCTGAGGATACAGTTGAATGTGTGCCATATGGTCGAGCTGGGATGCGAGGATCAATTATGAGAGATGGTTGGCTACTATATGGGCGGGCTGGAGGCCGAGGATCATGTGGTGGGTTAGAGGGCCTTGTAGGAGCTGTCAATGTTGCCTGGCGTAAATTTTCAAACTGGGACGGGCAGCGTGCCTCATTGCTGGAAGTCTTGGTGGGGTGTGGCTGTAGGAAAGATGGTGCACTGTATGGTGAGGCAGCTTGTGTGTGATCTGGAAGCTTATGTGAAGGTGTGGCAGGTGTGATGGGGCGGCTTGGGGGCAGGAGGCCAGGCAGACTAGTGGCTGGCACAGCACCCGTGACACCTCCAGAATGTGGGTACGGGTGGTAGACATGAACAGGAGGCAGTGTGGGTGTGGCTGGTGGTGTGGGTGTGGGCGGAGCATGAGTTTGATCCTCCAGTGTGGGTCCGTCATATCCACGAGTGGAAGCGGGCAGCCCCTGGAAGAATGGTCGAGTGTTGCCCAGGAAGGAGTCCATCTGCAAAAGAAAAAGGTGTTAACAATGACATTCAAAACATAAATAGCTGAATGTAAAGTATGTTAAATAATCATCATTTATGGTTAAATATGAAATACCTATTCCTTTTATCCAGCAGAGTAGGCTATGCAAAGTTTTCTCTATCCCTAACCTTATAAAATCTTAAATTCTACCCCATACTTACACCTTTTTCAGCTACATACACACTCACTCTATCTTTTCACTCCTTTCTCAGTCTCTGTCTTCCTCTCCTTCCTTTATCTCAATTCATATTAACTCCTACTCACAATTTTTCCACATGCTCAATATCTTTCTTGATTCATAAATAGCAACGATGAAAGACAAGAAATCTGTTACAAAATATTTTGTATTGCTTCACATTTTAAATAACATGATTATCTGAAAATTAAAGATAAATTTCCAGGGATTGAGAGGCTTTCAATCCCAAAATGCATGCCACTTAGGGACAGGAAATGGCTAACAATGTCATAGAATATCAGCACTCTCTGCTAAAGTAGTTTAACTACTACAAGCATAACTAAATAAAACATAGAAAGGGAATATCAAATCACTGAAAACTCAAGCTAGTCAAAGTAACATGAATGTCTCTGCCATCCACCTTGTCTTTAAAAAAATCTTAATCACATACAAAGATATATAAGTCAAAAATAATTTGGCATTGTGGTCAATATTCATAATGAGTCATCAATACTGAGGATCCAACTTTACATGCATGGATGTATCTTCCACGCTGACTTGAATTCTAGTCTGAAGTTATCCTTTACTTTGGATACAGTGTTGAGACCAAACTACACAGCTGCTCTGCTGCAGCAGTTCATAATACAAGAGCCTGACTAATCTGATAAACTTTGTAGCTATTTCTTTAAACCATAATTTCCACTTAGAAAATTCTGTAAGGCATGGTTTTGAATTTACACTTAAAAAAAAATAGCTCCCTATTAGCACAACTGGCTTTGAGAACTTTGTAAAATATTAACAACAAAATCAAAATGAATATTAAGTTCAGTCAGCAAAAATGGTACAAACATCCAATGACAAAACTGTCTTTAGCCATTTGTAACACTATGGACTGTACAGTGGAGATATTTAAAAAGAACCCAAACAAGTATCTGCAAAGTTACCAGACCAGTCAGGATGTGATAGTTAACTGGACCTAAGTGCCTATGGCAGCATGGTTGGAGATAAAGTTGTATGGGTGGGAGACAGCTATAACTAATATAAGGTAATATAAGGAGTATATATGGGCATTTTTGACTTCTAGAGCAAGTTCTTTCTTGACGATTCTAACATTTGTAAATAGTTAAAAGATTCAGGTTATACACAGTGATACTCCTCTCTATCTTAATATCAAAGGCATGTACTCTCTGGAGTGCAGACAAAAGAGATCATCATTCACACCTAAAAATCCTAGAAGGCATGGTTCCCAACCTACAATGAAAAATTGGCACAACAGGAATGGAAGAGTCTGTAAAATATCATCTTAAAAACAAAGTGATAACAGGCACAACAAGAGAAAATACAATGAACATCTGAGACTCAAGACAATTGAACATATAGTCTGCTGCCATGAGGAACTCTGGGATGCACAATGAAGAAATATAAGAAACCCTTGGATAAGATTTCACAACATGTACCAAACCACCCAGGCTGTGGTTATGTGGGCCTGCAGACCATGGCATCTATGGGCTGGGTCAACTACCTCCTAACTCAATAGCTTGGGCTCATCCTGAGCTGTAAGGGTAGAAGACTGTGCCACATGCAAGGTAGTCTTTACTTTCCACCACTGTGATCATTCTAGAGAGTTCACCATGTCTGTCACAACATAACTGAAGAGTTCACCATGTCTGTCACAACATAACTGAAGAGTAAAAATCTTTTGAGTACAGCTTGGGAACCTGAGCTTCAAGTACTCTAAATGTGAACATAATGGTACATCACCCATCTGTGGTGTACAGAGTAAAGTCTGAGTAATTTCTAAAGTTCCTTGCATTTTGTTTTTGAATGAATCATTAAGTGTTCTTTACACACCTATGAGTTCTTCAATTCTACCCTCATTAAAATGGTGATGATAACATACAACAGTGTTCTAGTTAGGGGAGTACAGATTTCTTAAAAAATGGTGCCATCACTGGTTTTATTTCCTCCATATCAAAAATATCCATGATCCATCCCAATACTTTTTTCGTTTTTCTACCACTATAGGACAAGTTATTCTAATTAAGCCTTTTACCATCCTTTCCTATCCTATCTATGTATCTATATCTCTGATACCCTGATGCCCCTTCCCTCCAGGAACTCCCATCAAGGGATGGCCATGGCTAAAGAGTCTCCACTTGTCCTTACATGTCTCCCTCATATACATAATTCCATACATTCCTCCACCATTTCTCTCCCTTAACTATTCCTCCACCATATTTGCCCATGTCACAGATGGTCTTCCTCTCACACCAACCCTTTTAATTGTACTATCATACAATCTCCCTGTAAACTCCCAGTCTTGCATTCTTTCCTCATGCCCAAAACACCTCAAAGTATTACATTTCACCCAATCGACCACCAAACAATTAGTTTCCCTTGCATTCCCTGCCATGCCACAACTCTCAAACACTCCTTTATTCATTTCTTCATTCCATCTAGTCATGCCACATGTTCTTCTCAAATAGCTCATTTCCATAGCCTGAATTCTTGACCACTGTGACTCATTCCATGTCAATGTTTTGGCTGCATGAGTTTTCACTTCCATACTTACACCTCTACCCTTCCTTATTCTATTAAGGGACCAAATGGCTCTTCTACCCTAAACTGCTCTCTCCCTTATCTCTCCTTCCATATCATCAAACTTATCCAAGACAGCTCCTAAATACTTAAATTCTCTCACTTCTTCCACCTTTCTAACCCTATATCCAAAGCACAGTTTAGTACACTTTCTTCTCTTACTCTATATGGTTTTACAAAATCTATATTTTCACTATGTTTTCTTTCAAATACCTTACTTTACTTTTACATGTCCTACTTTTACATGTCTTTACCTTCACATGCTTATGCCTACACATATTATAAAACACACTTACAACCTTCTGCAACTCCTCTCCACTCTCAGTAAACAACACAGTATCATTTGCAAACAGGCCTGCCACTAGCCACTATATCTCACCACCACACTCAATCTCTGCCCCCCCTTTTCCTTAGTTTTGCTTTCATCTCTCTTATCACTCCATCCAGATGTATATAAAAAAAGCCAAGGTAACATCACACAGCCCTGCTTCACACCTACATGTTTCCCAAAACTTTCACTCAACTCTCCATCCACTCTTACACATGCATTTGCTCCTCTATAAGCTTTCACACCATCCAACAGTTGTCCCCCTACACCATATATTCTTAACACATCCCATAAAGCATTCCACTCGACTGTGTCATACGCTTTCTCCAGATCCATAAAAGCTGCATACAACTTCTTTCCTTTTGCTAAATACTTTTCCACAGTCATCTTTACCACAAAATATGATCCACACATCCCTTATCTTTCCTAAATTCCCCTTGCTCTTCACTTATTCTGGATTCAGTCACTTCCAACACTCTATCAATTAACATTCTTGCTTACACTTTTCCTGGTACACTTAAAAAACTTATTCCCCTATAATTGCTACACACACACCTTTTCCTTTCAATTAAGAAACAATAATAGCTTTCACCCAATCCTCAGGCACAACCTTCTGTTTTCACCCAATCCTCAGGCACAACCTTCTGTTTCCATGCTAAATCATATATCAGATGCATCCACTCTATCATACTTTCTCCTCCATACTTCAGCATTTCAGCTGTAATCCCATTCACTCCAGGTGCCTTTCCTATCTTCAGCCTCATTATTGCACTTCTTACCTCCCTTTTTGCAATAGGATATTTGTGCTGAAAGGGGGGGTTTATTCCTTGTAAACACCTTTTTTCAGAACAAGATGATCCACAGATATACATGGATGAGGAATGATGGAAAAGAGCAAATGGCTTTGACTGACTATAAGGCAGAGGATGAAAGACTGAGATAGGCTGTGCTAAATGCTAGAGTTATGAGAGGATTCGTTGGAGGCTGACCATTTTGCAGTTCTTGTGGGGATGAGGAGAAGTGGGAGTATGGTGTAAGGAAGAATGGAGAGGTAAAAGTGTTGGCAAGTGAGATGATGAATCAGAAAAAATGCAGGGAGGAGTATGAAAGGAAGGTAACTGAAAGCTTAGATGGAAGTGCAAGTACATGTGGGGATGCAGTCATGTGTGAATGAGGTATTTAAAATGTTTAGAGAAATATTGTTAAAGGCTGAAGAATTAGTAGTTGGATACAAGGTCATGAGATATACAAATAACAAGGGCAATGCATGGTGGACAAAAGAGACTAGAAATGCTGTGTAAGAGAAGAAAATGGCATATGGTAGACTGCTTGATAGGAATGTACCAGTGGAAGTTCAGCAAAGGAGGAGGGAAAAATATAAAATATGTAAGCAGAATGTTAAGGAGCTGATAGAAGAAAGCAAAGAAAGAGTAGATCAAAATTTTGAAAGAGAGTGAAGAGAAAAGTTTTGGAATAATAAGAAACTATACTGGAAGGGGGTGAAAAAGGAAAGAGGTAGATGTAAGAGTGGAGATGATAATGTGGGAAGTAAGGAAGGGGAGTTGCTGAATCAAAAGGATTAAGTGATAGGAAGATTGAAAGAGTATTTTGATGAACTGATGAATGCGGGAGATGGGGAGGCAGCAGTTTTCGTATGCATGGGCATGGAGGATGGAAGGAAGAGGATATAAGTGCAAGGGCCTTTCCTATCCTATAATGAATTTTATCATATCTTGTATTCTGGACTTATTTTGAATTCTTCACTTTATAACATTTTCTGTTCAACACCTCTGCATACTTTTTCAATGTCAATCCACAATCCTGCATAAGATTTATGACAGTGGCCTGACATTGTGGAGAAAACACTCCTGGCCAGCATTAGATATCTGGTCCACTGTAATCATCTCATTAAGCACCAGACACTAATCTTGTGTGACTTTGTGAGTCTGATTAACCACTCAGGTTACAGACTAGTTACCCAAGCAGGAAAAGACACTGACCTCAATACGTGACCTCTCCAAGGTCTCTGCAGCTATCAGTTTTTTCTTTCTTTTTATGTTGGAGGCTTCAGTCACATATAAAAGTCTAAATTAAGGCTGGGCCTTAATTGAAATACAGAGAGGTTAATGAGAGAGAAACAGAATAGACAGGGGAAAGATTTATGAATTTTGGAGGAAGTGAAAAACCTGTCTTTTAAAATATGCCAAGTCATAATTGTCTGGAAAGTCATGAGAGGATAGCGAGTTCCCAAGCTTCATGGTGTAGGAAAAGAAACAGTTATCAAAACAGCCCACCCTTGGGTTGCCAATGGGCATACGGTAATCATGTGGTGCACCAGCTTGCCGAGTATTGTGTGGTCTAGTTATGGTGGGGGCTACTCAAGCAGCCAGCTCTTGGGAGCTAAAACCAAAGTAATAACCATGGAGGAAGAAAAATGAGCCTACATTGCAACATAGGGCATGCAGGTCAAGTTTTGAAGTTACCTGGGAGAGTTTATAAATTGGACTGCTTTCATCTCAAAATTGTCAAGTAAGGATGCAAAGCTAAAACCACCCAAGATATGAGAGCAGTACTCCATACAAGGAAGATCAATCCCTTATATAAATGGAGCAACTTTTAGGAAGAAAAGAAATTTCTACATCTAAACAGGACTCCCAGTTCCTTAGAGGCAGACTCAGCAACTGCCGTAATGTGGGGCTTACACTATGGAGTGGATGTTACAGTAATACCAAGGATGTTCACCGAGTCAAGGGGTGGAATTACTGAACCGTTAAAGGAGAGAGGAAAGTTGTGAGGAATTTTCAATAAAGAGATGGGTAGGAATTGGGTTTTAGAGGAATCAAACTTAACTAGATTTTGTCTACTCCAATGAGATATTCTGTCCAAGTCTGAGTTTTTTGAGGAAGTTGTGTTGAGATGAGATGTAGATCAAGGGAGAGAAAAAGAACAGAACTGAAGGATGTGGGGGAATGCAATGTTGAGTTATCAGCATATAAATACATTTTGGTCATCTACAGAAGAAAAGAAATTGTTAATAAAAGGTGAAAAAGTGCAGGAGACAGGACTGAATCTTGAGGGATACTGCTGTTGATGGAGAAAGGGAGAGAGGCTGATATGCTAGATATGAGGGAGCAAACTGATGAAGGGAAGCCAAAAGAGAGAAGCTTGGAGATGAGACCTCTATGCCACACCCTGTGAAAAGCTTTGTGTATGTTAAGAACTAAGCAACCATGAGGCATTTTTAGTGAAAGTTTAAATGTAGTTTTTTATTAAATGTTCAAAAATATAAAGTAATATACACATGCATAAACATGAAATTGAATGCACTAAATGTCCAAATTTTCCTATGCTTTGCAAGGAATCTATATAAATAGTAACATAACCAATGAACAAATTCCTTTCAAAGTGTAATGCTCTCTGTTGCTTTTCAATAAAAAGTTTAGGGTTCAATATATATATATATATATATATATATATATATATATATATTATTTTTTATTTTTATTATACTTGATTGCTGTTTCCCGCTTCA